>UCOJ01000188.1:0-162346 GCA_900474305.1 Cecidostiba fungosa | reverse complement strand
GTGTGTGTGTGTGTGTGTGTGTGTGTGTGTGTGTGTGTGTGTGTGTGTGTATAACTGTTTTTGTTGTAGTTTACAATTGATTGATCCTTTTCGGGACATATACAAGTTTGATACATATTTCTTTTACAAAACGCTTAATAAAGCTCGGATAGTATTTTATCATTATACCCGCGCGTTCGTTATATATGCAGTGTTTTATAGCTTCTTAGTTGCTTGGCTATTATGTCTTGCAGGGAGATTTACGCGTTTGAAAATTGTAAGTAACGAGCTCTGCAGGTGCAAATCTTGCTTCCTTGGGTAGTATATAATTAGCGGTTCCAGCAGCTTTTCCGAAATAAAAAATCGTTTTGAATAAAGAAACTTTTAATACAAGAAAATACAGAATTCACCTCAACGCGAACTAATTCACGAATGATCATCGGAAACAGACGTTTCGGTTCCGCTAATTCCTCAGTACACAATCGCATCACGCATAGTCGCTCGTCGCTTTGTTCAGCCGTCCATGTCTTTCCGACGGCTTCAATACGTGCTCGCATATAACAATCTGATTACTCGTTTCAGAAAACGTTAGTTATATACGCTAATACCACGAACCGACACAACTGCGCCTGTAATTAGGTACCTTTCCGTTCTGTCTGTCTCTATATACGCGTATATGAGATAGATATATGTGTTATTGTTTCTTCGGTCGGATAATGCGTAGTCCGGGCTTTGAGCGATATTCCGGCAGACGTGTATATTATGATAAATGTTATAGGAGATTATTGCCGAGGCGAAGCTCGGTTAATATCATTTAAATAAATTCGCAGACCGGATTGCACGCGCTCCACGTGTATACCTAGGCTTGACTTTTGATAATGAGGTCGGAGGTGCGCGCGAGCTCTGTGCATCGGAAATCGGGTGATGAATTAGGGATTCGTATATGTATACGCTGTAGGAATATGACAGGCTTACAATTCGATGAACCGCGTTATAATTTGCCCGATTTCATGTGGATTTCGCGTTTGTGGAGATGGTCTATATTCTCACGTATATTCAATACGCGTTGGATTTCGGATGAAAAATCGGTATAGTTTCTGTGTGTCACACTTGAAATAACGTATAGGTTTACATAGGATAAGCGTTTAAAAAGGGTGCGTTTGGATAACCCTTTGAGCCGAATTCCAGTGCGTCCCCTCATCAGTAATGCCAATATAAAGTATCTCGGTTTAAACAAACACGACTATGCCGCGATACCAATTGACCGAACGTATCGCGTATATAATGACACGCGAAACATACACGTCTATCCCTTGGAAACTCTCTCACATTATTGTGCAGCCTAAATTCCTCTTTTGCTCTCGAACCGACCCGTATTTGCTCGGCACAGAGTATCTATTGAAATTTCTGCTGCGCGATTTACAAAATACTCGCGGTAAAAGGTCGAATTCAGATCGAACGTTACACACGCTTTGAATTTCGTTGACAGTCAAATTCACCGCTGAAATCCAATGTAAATCCCAAAACGTTTAACATAAATTTCGAATAAATAGAAACATTGCGAGAGATACATTCTCTGGAACAAGAAACGAAAAAAAAAACGTGATCCGGAATCGATGACTATGACTCCTCGTACCATCCGATTACGAGGTCACTTGGCGTATCCACTGCTGGTATATAATGTACATATATATGCAACACACGCCTTGGGGAAATTCATTAACCAGGGCAAACACACGCGTGCACTCGCGGCTGAGCAGCTCCTCTGACTCGTGTATATTGTATATTTATTTACTCACGCATAACGCAACGAAAGGGCGCACAAGTCAAACAAGTTCTCTCTCTCGGACGTTGCTGTGGAGCTTTGCGTTGTTGAGCTTATATAGGTGAATAATTGACATGTGCTTATATGCACTGCGCGCGCGGTATTTTATCTTCCGAGAGCGTGAAATATTTATCCGTTGTATTGTACTATATAGGTTCGAAATTAAGTTTGCCTGAAAAAAAAGTATATAAAGCTCGAGTGTATTGTACTGTTGGTTCGAGGCTGGATTATTAACGAAAGCCAGAGAGCCGCTGGTAGCAGCAGCTGCCAATGTTTTCGGCTGTGCTAGCGGCTCGTAAACGTGCTGTCGGATTTGATTTACACCTTGATTCCCCGCAGGAAGCGCACGTGCGATGCGCTTGATAGCCGGCTGCACGACACGCGTGTCTGTTGCGTATATGTGCGTAATATAATAATATATAAGCTCGGGTATGGATTACAAGCCTGTAAGCGCAGTTGAATCGTCTGCTGCGATTACTCTGTCTATTATATAATATAATGTTACATTTTTAAGCTAATAAAAAAACTTTTGAATTGCAGAACCTTGACGGGCAGAACATCTACAACTCGTGCTGCACACTGCGCATCGACTACAGCAAGATGCAGAACCTGAACGTCAAGTACAATAACGACAAGTCGCGCGACTACACTAATCCAACCCTGCCGACGGGCGACGCGAACTTGGACGCGGCGTCCCTCGCACTGGGAGGTGAGTTGCTGCCGCAGCTGCTCCTCGGGGCCGCGGGCTCCCAGCCGCGCGCCAGACTGCCTGGTGAGTGTCTCGTTTTCGTTCGAAACTGCCAAAATGAGAAACTCACGTACTGCAGACTATTATATATTTATTAACTCATTGTCTGTTATATATTTATGTTGCTATAGCAGTTGAATTTTTTTTTTGTTTACTTTCCGGAGAGTCGTCTGCATCGCGATGATTATTACAAGTTTCTCTGATTAGCTGTGTTTGTTATTTATTAATGACTTGGAGCTGTCGAGTTGTGCCTCCGAAAGCTGTTTCTTATCTGTTCGGGTTAGATTTCTGCAGTATATGAAATTATATCTCGTAGTGTCTGATTTAGACTCTGTAGCGAGGAAGTTGGAATTGATGAGTTCCGCATGTAGTTTACGTGGGTAATAGATGCCTTTCGGAGGAGGATTTTTCTTTGATGTTGTTATTCTCTCTTTCTCTGTCTCTCTTTATACTATACTTTTTATATACTTTCGAAATCTATATCAATCATGGAATGCCCTTTTGATCAAGTTGTTAATAAATAATTGATACTTAATCAGATGTAAGACTCTATTATCTCTCTTTTAAAGTTTACTGTTTCAAGACTAATCGAACCATTTACTTTTCGCGAGTTTACTGCTCTATCAAGCTGTTATTTCACTGTTATTTGTAAAACAAAAAAATGTGGTAATTACTGGACTCTCTGACACTTCATTCACTTTTCTGTCATCTCTAAGGTAAATTCTGTCTGACTTTGCATGTTTGTTGCATCCCATCTCCTATACTTCACTCACTGTCTCCTACTGGTCAAGATACGATTATCCTTATCAAATCTACATAGTATTTTCAAATAAAAAGCACGTATCCTGACCAGTAAAACAATTCACTTCTCCAAGTAGAACCACTCGATATGCGATACATAATAAGAAATTCACTCCCACACGATCGAAAGATCAGAAAGTTTCATTTCGCGAACCTCAAAGATAAAGAGCAAAAAGTATTGTTAATGCATTGCGAAATGAAAGCGAAGGGCCTGTGTAATAATATGAATCAATTTTCTGAAGTAGAGTCCATTACAGGCGCACCGAGCGTCTTGGCCTCGCCGTTTGCGGCGATGCATGGCCTGCCCTCGCCCCTGACCGGGCCTTACAACGGTGTCCAACCTGCGGGTGGACTCGCTGGTCTGGGCGGCTTCAACCTCGGTGCCGGCGCTCTTGGCGTCCGCGTGCCCGGCAGCCCCCAGCCCTCCTGCGTTCTGCTCATCAGCAACCTTAACGAAGAGGTGAGTAAAGTACTGCTTTTACAGCTGCTGCTACTCCTATGCTTTATCTTTTTCTTTTCAGTTTTTTTTTTGTTTTCTTCGATAGTAAGTATGCCACATTTTCATTTGATATGTTATCGGAAAATGTTTACTTTTTTAAAATGGAGATATGCTACGTTATTATATATTAATAGTCGAGAAAAATTCTAATTCTGTGATAGCCAAGTTACAAAAGTTACGTTACGTATAACTTGAAATCATAATAACATATTAATTGTGTTTGTCGAAGAAAAATCTTATCAAAAAGTAACTACAACAGAATTTTTCATAAATCTTTATTATTAATGATAAAATAAAATTCTTTGTTTATTATGTAGTTATTAATATTTTACTTTCAAGAAATACTCTTTAACGATACAAAAGCTGTAATTTTATATATAAGCGTAGAACTTAAAAAATCAAACAAGTACAAACCACATAAGGTGCCTGTTATAATTTTTAGTTAACACTATTTAAGGACTTTTGAATATTATATATCATTGCGCAACTTTCGTTGTCAAGACTTGCTCCTTTTTGTTATACAAATTTTCGTAATCCAATTGAGCAGCATATTTTGATTTTATTCAAAAGTCTTTATTGTAAGTAGTGCTAAGTAGTCGACTTCTGCAGACTTTCAGATCTAACGTCTCTTTATTAGAGCTTCTTTTTGTTCATTAAAATAATGTTATCTCTTAACGAAACAAAATAGAATGACCGACTAGTCTCTAAAATTGTTTAGAGTAGTACTTTTGAACAATGAAAATCACAGTAATCTAGTACTAGTCACGCATAAAATTGTGCGAGTCGTATAAAATGTATATATTACTTTAAAGAAGTACCGTAATTTTTGTTGTTTGGATTGAAACTTTGCTAAAAAACGAAATCTAAAAGCGCACCTATACGATTCGTATGCGCCCTGTTCTGTTGCCTTCCAATCTATTACTATCCCAGCCCTCAGCCTTCATCTTCAATTGCTATACCTATATTATTACACTTTGAAAATGAAAAACAGAATCACTCTTCCCGAATTCACCACCAAATCTCTCCACACCATACCTCGTGTAGGTCGTAGCACAAGGCATACAAAAGTATTGTATACGAACGTCCAAACGATATATACAAATTATTATACGTTAAACTTATTCTTTTTAAACAAAAGGTGCCCTCGACGCGATACCTTTCATGCATCAGGACACGCAGGGCCTAGACTTGACTGAGGCCCGACGTAACCTTGTGATACTGTCACTTTTTTTGTTATATATTTTTTTTTATATCTCTTTGTTTACTGTATGCTATATCTATACGCCGCTTTGTTTTCCACCCCCTTTACTCTAAAATATCCGTCGAGTCGAGGACGCCTCGGGAATCCGCGAGTCGACGTGTTTCACACTTCGCAGCTGCAACTTGTCACTACTGTACTATAACTATGTGTACTACTGTCGTTTTTTTTAAGCCGTGCGCACAAGCTTCTCGCCGTATAGCCCGTCGTGTCTTTTTCCCGTGATTTATCGCGTGGCTAGTTTTATTTTTGTTGATTGTGCGCCTCTCGCACTACGTTTTCGCTCTTCGCGCACACAGAGCGAGGCTCGGCCGGGATAAAGTGTCTGTGAAAAAGAGCCGCTTGAACTTAGAAAGATTAATTATTCAAAGTTGTAATGATCAATCAAATTGCCGCATACACCGCGGACGGAGAAGAGCTAAATTTATCGTTGGAATATGGAAGCTTGGTTTATTTAACCTAATTTTTTAACGCGTTCTTTGAAAAATGGATCGGTTTATTGAACAATATCTCTTATGCACGTTTTTGCTCTCTTGATTAATTAGCTCGTAATACAAATACCTTCGAATACGTAAATTAATTGTAAAAACATATTTCATTCAAAATTAATTTATCTCTAATTAACCGACATTTCAAAGAAATTTTTAAACTACCATTTATACCGTTTCTGTAATTACAAATTGCGATTGAATTAACGAGAATCTTGTGCGCGCTCATACTATTACATTAAATTCTATTTACTCGCTGACTATTGACTGGACTCTGTCTGTTCTCTGTGTAGATGGTCACGCCTGACGCTCTCTTTACCCTGTTTGGTACGTCTCCACATTTATATTATTAATTATATTACATTATTAATTATTATATTTACACTCACACTCAGTTACACTGTCACATATTAATAGAAAAAAAAGAAAAAAAAAAGAATTGCAAGATGTTCTACGCAGCTATTGTTTTGTATAAGCATCATTTTTTAAACTCATAAAGTATAAATTTTGCCAAGACTTTTTTGTTTATTCATCGTTTTTCTAATTATTCAGTTTGAATATTGCTGTATTGCATAGAATTAAAAATAATTGAATACATATATTTTGTCAATTGGCAGCCAACAACATTCATACACAGTCACGCTCAATCAGTATCTTTCAAAATATTCATCTTTTCAACTTCTACGATTATTTATTTTATGAGTTTTCTTAACGCCTTTATTGTTTATTTTACAGCTTCATATTTCCGTTTCACTAATTTTACGTTAAGATTTTTTCGTTTTTTTCTTCAATACTTCAACCAATTTTAACATATTATTCTACTTCATCATTGCATCGACATGTCATTATACTGCGGAAAAACGTATACATAAATATTTCACGTCATTTTTCGCCGATCATAAATACATGTGTCATAATGCCTCATGCCACGTTTTTTCTCTATATTTCCGAGCATCTTTTCTAAATTTTTCATTAATTACATTAATATTATCAAAAAAAAAAATCACCTTTAAAATTACATCATAAAAGCTTTCGCTTAATTTACGTATAAATCCATAAAACGTGAACCGTTTGACTTTTGGATTATGCGTTATAATTTTCTTCAATCTTCATTCCCATTATGAACTTAATTTTTTTTTTCAAAGATAAAGAATATTAGATTACTTTTACATACATAGAAAATTAATTCTTATTTAGATTCTCAATTAGAAATAATAAAGCTGAACCGAGAATCCGAATGTCAACGGTTCTTGCATGCATTATACATAGAAAAATATCCAAACGCACCCGAATATCAATATGTCGGGCTTTAAAGATCCCTCACAACCTTGAATTTCGACAAAATTGCATATCCAGATTGGCTTACTTAGACATCATCGACTAATTTCTGATTTTTGCATCTAGGCGTTTATGGGGATGTACAACGTGTGAAGATTCTTTACAACAAAAAAGATTCGGCACTGATTCAATTAGCCGAACCACACCAGGCTCACTTGGGTAAGTCGTCATAGTAATAAGATAAGTTTAGTGAAATTTAAAAAAAGATGTACAATTGCTAATAGAAAAACTTTGGTTCCACAGCAATGACCCACATGGACAAGCTGAAAGTCTTTGGCAAGCCGATCAGAGTGATGTTGAGCAAGCACCAGACGGTTCAGCTGCCACGTGAGGGCCAGCCAGACGCTGGTCTGACCAAGGATTATACCAACAGCCCACTTCATCGCTTCAAGAAGCCTGGCTCAAAGAATTACCAAAACATTTATCCTCCAAGTGCAACTCTGCATTTATCAAACATTCCGTGAGTTTAATTTCTCACAATATACTTGTTCATTTCTGCCCATACTAGCAAATAGCTATGCTAAATCGTAAATTTTACCTTAACAGAGCAACGGTATCTGAAGATGAAATTAAAGAAGCCTTCGAAAAGAACGGTTTCACCGTAAAGGCGTTCAAATTTTTCCCAAAGGACAGAAAGATGGCACTTATTCAGATGCCAAGTATGGACGATGCTGTGTCGGCTTTAATTGTAAGTTTAGAATAAGTAATTCATCACGATCTCTATATTTTATAATACAAACTCATAAAATCATTTGACTTATAACTTACAGAAAATGCATAACTATCAAATGAGTGAGTCAAATCACCTGAGGGTTTCCTTCTCCAAGAGCAACATCTAACAAGACAGACCAGCCTATGAGCCGCAGCAGTGGTTCCAGCCCTACACCCTCGTTCACTATTGGTATCCCAGTACTGTACACGACTAAAATGGAAATGAATAATTAACCTCATCTCGCTCAACTCGATACTGACTCGTGCATATCAAGTACGCGAATCAGTTCAGTTGTCAAGAATTTCAGAGATACGCGAGAAAAAGCTACACAGAAACACACGATTAAAATTGTTTAAACAAAGTAAGACAGAAGAAACAAAAAAAAAACAAAAAAAAAACAAAAAAAAAAAACAAGCAGATACAAAAGTGAGGCATCAAAGCGCCCCAATTAAGATGCTTATAAACAGTCTAATACTTTCGTAACATTTTATCGTGTGCATTCGGTGCATGGGTTCTTTTATACATTTCTGTGTTCGAGGGGCGACAAATGGGCTGGGAATCGAAACCATTGCGAACCATGAAACGACGACCTCTAGGCTTCTGTAAGCACACGCAGAAAATGAGGGCAAGAAATAGAGACATGCATCGTTCCTACCCGCGATATTTTCATCCATTTTAAAGATAGAGTAATGCGTAAAAAGCCAGAGTGTCGTTTGATCTTGTTCTACAGGAAACTCGCTGGATGTTGCACTGGTTTTTCAGGCAACCCAAAAAATGCGAATGAGATAAAAGCATGCTTACGGAATATGGTTAAAAAAGTGTTAACTTTTGGAGCGAGACATATGAAACAAGGCGTAATTGTAGCGTGGCGATGCAGAAAGGGGCTTTAACTGACGGTCCTCATTCTTGTACAGAATTTCAACAAACAAAAAAAGAAATACAAATCCTAAGATATATTATATATATATTACAAGCGTGACACGCTGGCTAGCCGACGAAATGAGATGCACATGCAAATATGTCTTCTCAATTTTCAGTCGAGGCCGGCAATGGCACTACACTGATGCATAGTAGGAGTTAAGAATTTTTAAAATTAGCTCGATACAGGCATGAAAATAAGAGCGAAATAGAGTCAGGATAAACCTCCGGGAAGAAACGAGCGCCCGATGATCGCGTGCTAAATTTGAAGAAAAATACGAGGTAATAATGAAGAAGTAAGAGTTTTTCGATTGTTCCAGGTGAATAATTGTCGCGCGCTCGTCGCTTCCTCCGATCAGCGCCTTGAGCGCTTACCAAGTAAGAAAACATTAGCCTTTAAGATTAACAATGGAGAAATTAAGATTAATAAAGCCAATGTCACGGGACCCTTTGCAGCTCTCGCGAGGTGCTACTTGCGTGCTTTCTTCACTGACTTACGATGACTGCGGGTTGTCGGATAATGAGCCGGTGAATTGCCCAAGTGATTTTCCATGCGTTAAGATACTTACCAGCGATCGAGTTTGAATTTTTCCGCTTTATTGAGTTTCTATTCTGTGATCATAGAAATTCTGAGAGAATCGATGATAAATATGAGCAATCATTTTTACTCTCGCTTTTGCATTTAAAATTTTGGAGTTCAAGATGTTGTAATAACATCAATACATACTTCTTCGAATTACAACTATCATAGAAAAGAAACCCTCTCTAAAGTAAAAAGTTTTTAAGATAACGTTTCATTTTTGTAAGTCTTAATTGCTGGAGGAATCTTGGTCAAAGACAATTGGCGGCGTCCCGTTACTGTGTCGTGCATATATTCGAGAGTGTTGACATACTCCTTTTTTATAATTTTCAATTTTTCGGTTTCGATGATAAGTATTCTAACACGCACACTAACATTGTGACATACCGAAGTGCGCACACAACACTCGAGTCACATATTATACAACACAGAACGGACAGAAAGATTTTGAGAAAAAGTGACGACACGTCGAAGCAAAGACAAAGAACTTACAGATACAGTTTCTTAGTTTAAGTAGTTGCTTAGAGACACATAGATCTTAACCTAAACGTAAATCCTTAGTAAGTTTAAGAGGGAGGAGGAGGAGGCGTAAACGTTGAACGTTGAACATATCGCACGTTGCAAAGCTTCTACATACGATTATCAATTTCATTATATACTTCCAAAGCCTAACAAGTGGAGCTTAAAAGAAATAGAAACGTTCATTGATTTCTATTAATCATTCGTATAGTTGTGTAAGATTTTACGCATGTTTTTTAACTTGGAATTGCTAACGTCTGAAAGAAAAGACAGAATTGAAATCGTAGGCAGAGCTTTGCATCGAAACAAGCCCCCGAGGAGTGTACTAAAAATATCGCTAGGCTCTAAAATATCAACCGTTACTCGCGATTAATATTACGCGGCTATCTATTGTAGCCGGTACATTATAATTTCGCCGAGGCGAGATCTCGCGACGAGAAACTCTCTGATTTGGTCTGAATCGACACGATAAATAAAAGGGACAACAAAAAAACAGAAAAAATTAACATAAACATTGACGCATCTGTCGGAGTCAATTAAATTCTAACGATACATACAGTAGAAAGTGAGGCTGCGTACGAGCGTGAGTGAGCGAGAATGTGCTTCGTTAGTTGAGCGTGTTAAGTAGAGAAATGCAAGGAGAGGAAGTTAGAAAGGTTTTGTGAGAATTGATGTTTAGAAGAAAAAAATAAATAATGTCACAATCAAGCGAGTGCCGGCCCACAGGTGAAAAGTTCACGGCTAAGAAGGAACTAGTTTGTGCCAAAGTAGGCTAGATTTTAGACTTCTAGGCAAAAATTTCCTTAAGCTGATCATTGCAAGTCGTCGATCACACAGTTTCGTTGATATCTTTTTTCCATTAATCTGAATAGTTCTTGTTAGTTTTCAATCGATTTTTTAACATTTGTACTTGAGCATGCTCTATTATAAAAATATTGAAAAATGTCTTCTTTGATTAACCGACTTATATGACTTTTTAAATCGATGACTTGTAATGTTGGAACGTTGACCAATAAATAAGGAAAGTAGTGAGTAGCCGGCATGAGCAAAGGGGCCAGTCTTTGCATCCTCAATGATCTGTCTTTCGAATCTCTCTGATGGCGTCGTCTTATCTTTTAAATCTTCTCGCATCATGCAAATATAAAAAGCTACGTCGTCGATGAAGACTTTTAGTATTATTTTACTTTACAAAAGTATTTTATTGACTTATAGGTTTTTATTCGCAAACCACCTCCTTCCTCTTTCTAATTCAAGTTTATTTTTCACTTTTTATAAGTGACGTATCTATGCCTATAAGTTTCTCCTCGACAACTTTTTGCCTGCTTTATTTAGTCTTAAGATAAATGCGTATTATGTACTTTTCTATCGAATTGCCCAGTACATATGATCATTTTTGACATGCGAATAGAAAGCGACAGGATTTCGTAATTCTTAGACGCGTTTTCTTATGCTCTTTTTATTTTTTATCTCTCGTAAATGATACTGCGTTCTTCTGATCTGCCAAATTTGATGAAATGACAAAAGAATATAATGACCAGGATTATTGCTCTTGCCAGCCTTCCGTTTTTTAGTGAAGCGTCGTTTTTTGAGAAAGGAAATGCACAAATGTTAACTTCCAAATATTTTCACAATTAAAAAAAAACATTTTTTAAAATACTTTTACATTTTAAATTCAATTATTACAAAAATTGTGATATTAATTTCTTTTCTTAATTAACGTATGCATGTAATGAAGCGGATGGCTTGAGGGACTATCACATTTAGCTGTGTTGAGGGGGGCCGAGGTGAGGGTTGGGATAGCCAGCGCTCGCTACAAGGTGTCATAATGATTCGGACTCCGCTGTTAAGAATTATCTTCAACCTTATATTTATTAAAGTCATGACGATTTAGTACATGAAAAAAGATTTCTTTAATTGATCCCTAGACTATATTGAAACAATATTCACTTTAAACAGAATGATTTGACATGAAGAGAAGACAACAGACGCGGGGTCCGAATCCAGCCACGTAGTAGTAAAAAATGCTTAGCCTACAGAGCGTATAAATAAATATTAAAGATTAAAATGAGAACATAGAATATATTATAAAAAAAGAATAAAGAGTAACAAGACATTCATAAGTGGCAATTTATGCCCGTAAACGTTTATGATACGTATATACATAATCCCTATATATTTGATATATCGCTGGTTTTGCGACAAGGTGTCCAGAAAACAAAAGTACGCAAACGGTTGCATTATGATGTTCTATATTTTATTAAAAGGCAAAAAGATAAAGAGAGACTATCGCGGTTTATGAATTCAACTCAGTATGTAAAATAACATTCATTTATAGTGCTTACTAATGATGCTTTTATACGATATTTCTATCGTTATCAGAATTTTTACGGCGTATTTTTCGTGGATTTATCATTTAAATAAAAGGTGATTTTTTTTACTTATTTACGTATACTTTAATCTTGTATTATTTGTTTAATTAAAAAGTTCTGATTTTAATCGCATGTCATCTTTGTATAACGTATTTGAAGTAAAAAGAAACTATTAAAAGAAGGAAAATTACGGGTCTGAACCGCCAGAGATGCATAGATAAAGTTTCTAAAACACAGGGTGAAATAATTAGACAAACCATGAAAAACATAACGTTATAAGTGCGTAAAAGTTGATGAACCATGAAGCGAGCAAAAGCGTGAGAAAATAGGCGCGAAAGTAAGAAGGCTTAAACTTCGAAAAGAAAATGGTTTAAACACGCTGGTTTTTCAGTCTCCTTTTCACTTATATATTTATAGAAACTCGGTCTGTTTGCTTACAAGTAGGTACACGTAACTTCGATAGAAATGTGGCTTTAATATTTAATTTATCATTTAAAAAAATTTTTTTTAACAATTGATCTATAGATATATGTAATTTTACACGAAAAGATACTTTTAACAAAACTGATCGAGTTTTCTGATTTGTAAAACGAATTATCAACCGTAATGTTATGCGTTATATTATGATAATCAAGCCTATTTATACACAGCAGGAAAGCGCGTAAACAGTCACATTGTTTTTAAGTTTCTTCTTTAATCATAAGAAAAAGAATGCAAAAGTATTACAGAGCAAGAGGACACCTTCGGAAAGGCCGAACCCCCTCTTTGGTAATAATGAAAAGAAAAATTACATCGTCGCGGGGTAAGACGATTCAACTAGGTAGACGTAGACAGTAGGTCAAATCGTAGTGATTTAAACGGTGAAAAAAGAGAATAAGCGTTCGTATAAGAAAAATAATAGCATCTCCTAGACTTGTATTAGCTCCTTTTTACACTTTAAAGATGATAGAAAAAAAAAACAAAATGCTCCAATCACTATATGTACAGTCAAAATGACAATCACTCTCTCTACCGACAACTGAAAATGGGAAACCCCCGAGCTGTTTCTAAGCTGCCACGCACGAACTCTGTTCACTTCAGTAAAACATTCACAGTTTTTTCGTTTGCTTACAAATTCTGTCAAATCCTTATTTTACTGTAAAATACCGAATTACTCTCTGACAACAATTGTAACTGCGCTCGAAATTCTTTTAAAATGTATTTTCTTGCGTAAATTATTAAGAAAAGATAATTGCTTCGGAGACTAGCACTGCCATACTTTTCAAGAAGTAAATACAACAGTGATATATGCTTTGAGTAAACGTGGCAATTATCTTATCTTAACTGTGAAATCGTAATTAGGCATTTTCAAAGGTCTTACAGCGACTCGCATTACAGATGATTGTAACATGGACATATCCAGGCCTTGTTCAGTACAAAAACAATCTTATATTCTTCGATCGTGCGATTTCCACGTCTTGACACGTCTTGTCACCAATTCTATTTTTCCGTCAATCTTGACCTGTTACTTTCTCCTTCAATTTTCCTGTCGCCTTCAACGCCCATTGACTATATCTGTCCGAATTTTCAATTTCACGGATTAACCGACTAAAAAAGAGTTATAAGTATTTAACAAAAAATGCGACACCGGTACTGGGCCAGGAATTGCGTTGCAAGTCACAATCAGCTCGACTCCGGCAAGATAAATCATTTTTTATGAAAAACGAGAACAATTGTCAGAGCGAGCGTCTTAAACATTAAGCTCCTTATAGTTAGTTGATTAGAGATTAGCCGAACATCCGGAACGAATGAGGAAAAGCAAACAGTCGTATGATAAAACTGTACGCGGACGATAATGCGAAACCTTGCGGTTACTTGTTTCAGTTTTTTTTTTTTTTTAATATAAAAGAGTCTGTTGTGTAGGACCTTTGTCAATCGAGCGGAGCTGCGAAATGGTTAGTTTAGATTTAGAAAAGCGTATATAGTTTTATGAAAGCGAAAATGAGCGCCAATTTTTTACATTCACATAAATCATAGACACATTACACACATTACATACACACACAAAAACAGGTGCAATGAGTAAGCTCGTAGAACAGCACATCGACGTATTTGTTTGATTCTGACTTTCTGAAACTTTTTTTCGCACACTCTCAATCTACGTTACATTTTGAGTGTTTTGGAAAAAAGTTTTGACATTCATGTGGATGACAAGCACTTTTATGTTTGGTTCTGAGCTAAAAACTGGAAAAGTATGGCAACAAGATACGTGTGAGATGTGTTATACACACGCGCGCGCGACTGTCGACAGTCGTTTTCGTTAAAAACTCTATGACGGACTTGACGAATATTCACACAACGTCTTTGATCAATCTCGCTTGAAGACTTCTTCCGTACGTTCACTCATTCTTACACTTTCTACACAAGATGCCCTGCCCGTTTAATTTCGAAGATTGTAAGCAATTCTATTTTAAAATGACGTTTTGTTATCAGCATTTTTTTTTAAATATACATTTTACTTTATTTATCAGGAAAGTGTCTAAATTATTCGTGCATCTACCATCTTGTGTATGAAGCACTATGCTAATTACTGTTATACACTATTCACTGTAATATCGCTACTATGTTTTTTATTTCGTTAGTTAAAAACAACTATTCTTATGCTATGATTATCGTTACTATTATAACCTTTACTATTACTATATCTAGAACTCTACTTTTTTATCTTTATTTTATATTACTTAATAATCGAAAACCTAAATGACCGTCGTTGTTTTCCTAGAAGCGATGCATAGGTGATTTTGCCTACGACGAACTCAACGTTTATATCATTAGTTAATGATCTATTTTTTATATTTACACACGATGGGCTGCTCTTATTCGCATGCACCTCGTTGACTATAATTTTCTGTTTTTTTTTTTCTTTATAAGCATTGCATAGAAAGATAGTTGTAGGGAACTGCATTGTGTAAGACCAGTTAAGATAGCGTTTAGCTTTATGCGCGTGCCTCCATCGACGAAAGGCTAAAAATATTTTACCTTTAGACACTATCACCACAAACCCCTTTCTCGCTATGTTTCGCCAGTAGTTTTTACATTTGTTATTGTACTCTCAGAAACCTATGTAAGCGTTCTTAATTTTTAATTCGTCTACTTACTACTGTCTACTTTACTACTACTACTATACTATTACTATACTATAACTTCTGAACTATTGTAGTTGCGTCTACCCTATCTACGATCTATGCTACTTAGATTATCTACTACTTCTACTATGCTATCAGTTTTTCATTTTTCCTCTTTCTACTTCAAACCGCTACATTTACTGTTCTACTCCTATTACTATAATACTACTATTATTACTACTACTACTACTACTATCGCATTATTACTGTATTTAGTGTTACACGTAATTAACGTCCAATCTCTAAATCTACTTTATTATTTAACACTCTGAATTCGCCAATTTTTTGAAATGATAATACGCTTGTACGAATGCGTGCTATCGCATTTTTATTTAAATTTCGTATAAAATACTTTTTTTTGTTTTTTCCACTTCTGTCTCTTAAATTGTCGTCAGATAAGTACTTGCAACATATGAGCAGACGAAATATATATCCAATGTATTAAACCTACCCTGATTTTTTTTGTTCTTTTTCACACCCTCTACTTCTCACACTCTGTATACGTATTCTATTTTTAATGTGTGATATTTTTCCAGGTGTTTCCCTGTGTTTCTCCTGTGTTTTCCCTTCAAATTTCCTATATGCTAAAGTTTTATTGATACGAAAATCGTTCGTTTGATATGTATATAATAAAAATGTACTTTTTCATTCGTATACTATGCAAGTAACGTGCACAACAATTTTCATCAATGAAACATCAGCATTCTAATGAAACATCAGCATTCTAATGAAACATCAGCATTCTAATGATCTTCTAAATTTCAGCTTGTATTTATTATATATATCTTCCAGTTTTATGTTTTGCCATCGACTTTCTTTACTTCACCTTCGTTTTCACACGCCGGAATCGCATATAACTACATCGGAAAGTCAAGGAGATTCATCGAATGATCAAAAGGATTTCCGTAATCGGCACATATTAAACGAAAAGAAACGTACAATTTTTTTTCAACAACGCGTGAATCATAACAAAAGATATAGCTATCTGTCTCTAACCGACTAACTAATCGAGCCTGCATGAAAAATTCTACGATTCGTGGATTATAATGTTGAGGAAATTCGCACAATTCAAAGTGATATTTAAGTGCGCTAATTTTATTTAGCATTCTTGCTATGTGCACTTAAAATCTGTTGTGAAAAAAAGTACGCGTCAGTTGGATATATGGAATCTTGATTCTCGTACAATTATTTTAAATTTAACGACTACATAATATATACGATAAATTATTTAAACTATGTAAACGAATGTGATATCGTTATTTTAAGAATGCATACGAAAAGAATATTATATAATTGAGCAAAACGAGAAAACAAAAGGAAAAAAAGATTTTTAATGCTTTTAATAAATTATGTGCGAGATTCAAGAGAAAACGATGATTTCTCTCACGCACAACAAAAGTTCGCCCGGAACAATCGTTAGTAATTGTGCCTAGATGTTTTTCCAAACAATCGTATTCTATGGGATCAACGTCGCTTTTCCTTCTCGCGGAAGTGATACAAAAAAAAGAGAGATGATAAATCGATACGATCCGAAAAAAAAAATATCGGAAGAGAGGGGGGGAGAAGAGACAAATTTTAAAGAGAGAAAATAAAAACGGAAAAAGACACGGGAGTTCGAGCAGTGTTTTGTGGCTCGTACACCTGACAACATTTAAATTTCCTTCCGGAGTGCTCACACGTCTTCGGAAATCGCGCGGACTATCGTTTTTTATATTTATCGGCGATCATCATATCTACACAGTGTCTATTTACTATTACTATTTACTACTGCTACTATTACTATACTACTATACTATACACTCACGCTCTGCAAAGAAAATTTCATATCTGCATTTATGAAAAAAAGGGCAAGCAAAGGCAACGGCAACAAAGAATTACGAATCAAGTATCTTGTACCTATAGCGAATTTCGTGTACCTATGTAGAGCACTATATCTGTCTGTACTATAGTATATATGTTCTATACACTCTAACACACACATATATATAAATGACTATATATACATAAAGATACCTTATCTATACTATGTAATTGTCACTATATCTTTTGCTACGTTATTTTTTCAACTTCAAATTCAGTCGCGAACGTTACTCGAAGTCGAATCGAAACGCTTCAATTCACATCGAGCAACAATGTGCGACTGAAGATCTTAACTGATTTTTCCAAGTCTTCGAATGTTTTTTCAACGAATATAAAACAGGAAATGACGAAAAGATAATGGGCGTTACGAGGACGCTCGGAAGTGAGAAAAAAAATATATCACACACTTGTCATGGCCTATATATATTTATGCCAATATATATAAATATATAAATTGTTTGAAAATTGAAATGGAATGTTTCAGTATCGAAAAGAAAAACGATCGGGACGTACAACTCGACAGGATTACGCATCGTAAAGAATTTACGTCCTTACTTTCTTGTACTTCTTTTTTATTATTTTAAAGAAAAATTCAACTTCGCAGGCATTCCGCAGAAGAAATGATATTGTTTCGAAGCAACTTTTTTAAATACTTTTTCATGTTACAATGTATCTTTTAAAATGAATAATAAGAAAACTATACTTGTGTTTAAAAAAAAACGTACGTTTTATTGATTTTAATTTCGTTATATTTGTTCTGAGGATTTTTTTACATCATATAATAGTTTACCTCTTTGTATTTAAGTTTGAAAAGTGACGCGTACTACCACGAATATCCACGAGCAAGAATATACCATTCAAAATATTGGCCACTCGTGAGCAGCGCCGTGTTTGCAGCCTATATGAATTTCAAATTACCTGCTATATACGACGGAAGCGAAACATCGAAGCAAAAGTGCTCTCTACTCTCGTTTCCTCACCTATAAGGAACGACTTCTCTATTGCATGAACAGCTGTCATCTATATACCTTCTCTCATTCTCTCGCTCTCTCTTTTTTCTCTCTTGCATATATTATAAATAATACGCCGAAAAGAAGCCCCGTCAAGTCGCGAAAGAAAATATTTTTTCATGCACTGCTTATATAAGACGACTTGTGATCCACGAAATAATTTTCGTACGACAATCAATTTTCGATTTATGAATTTTTTCACTCGACGAGGCTCTCTTTCCAGTGTACAGTATACATGTGTGAATCAAATTGACCTGCGACATGAAAAGAAAAATTACACACACAATGAAATGACACACAATAGCACACATGCGCGCTCAAAAGCAAAAAAGAGAAGAGGCGATATCATTATATAAATATAGATGTCATAAGTGTATTTTATAATTAAGAATACTTTTTTTATCGTATTGATCTTAGGCGACGCATAAATGCGGTATCCCTGTAAGGAAATACCCAATCGAGACAAAGGTCGAAGAAAAATAAGAGAATCTTGTTTAAGAAGCATTTCGAAACTTACATTGTGTAGGATATAACTAATAATATGAAAAAAGCAGGCGATCGATGTCAATTGCGTCTTGCATAATTGTGTCTATCCGTGGACGGAGAGAAATCATTCCAATATGTGCTCGTAAGAAAATGAAAAGTCAAGAACTTCCAAGTTTTATTTGTTTCGATGATTTTTCACGATTTATTTTTTAGTAAAAAATTAAATGCATTTTTTTTTAAGAAAATTGTTTTGTTTTCGTTTCTTTACATTTTTTATTCTTATGTTTCCCGTCTATCATACTGTACTGCAAAACTCCGAAAAACCATCCTTTCATATAAACCATTTTGTTTACATTATTTTGCAAATTTTATATATCTTTTGTTTGTTTTATTGTAGCTTTCCGGCATTTGTTTTTTTCAGTACGAATTTAGTATTGCAAGGTGAGGTAAAAAAAATATCGAATTTTTAAAAAAGGATGATCTGCGACTACTACATATATATTTTTCATAGAAAAACGGTAAATCGTCGAGGAAACGTACAGTTAGTTTTAATCTAGAAATTACGAATTTAATAGCAAATAAGCGCAATCGCAATGTCAAAGCGACATTGCCCTAAATGATATTCGTGATGTAAATAGAATATAATAATATTAGTCGTTATTCATAATACTTGTATATCGGATAAAAGTCTGCTCAGACAAAGACATTCTTCCATTCATTCTTTCTCACGTGGATGGATTATATACTTTTCTATCACGTACGTAAACGTTCAAATTTGATTTTGAAAAATCTTCGATTATTGATGTCTCAATTATTATAACTCATGAAAATTTTGATTGATATTATAATTACAATGATCGAATCAAGATATATCTTTTATTACGTACCATTTTTACAAACAAAATTTTGAAAGTAACGTTTTCTATGCAAATCCAGAAGTATTCCAGTAACTTTCGCATCTCACGAGAATTAAAAGACACTGTAGAATTAACGACTTAAAGTCTATAATAAAATCTGAACTGAAATAAGAATATACCTATACACACTACTAGCTGTAAATTTCTGCGTATGCTAAAAACATCGTTGTTAATACTTCACTAAAAAAGAGTGAGAACTATAGAGAAAAAAAGAATTGCGAATATATATAATACAACCACGTTATATATAGCTTCCTCTCAATGTCGAGCCCAAAACCGATCGAGTGTCTCGTCGCGATTATAAAACAGTATAATTATAAAATAACGGAAAATAAAACAAAGTATAAAATCTATAGATAGCGAGAACCTTGTCGAATTTTAGGTCCAGAGCTTTTTCCCGCCTTCTTCGAGCTTATCTTCTGGAGAGGAGATGCGAATTCGAAAAAAGCGCGAAACAAGAGAACGGAGAGAAATTAGACGTAGATATGCGCATTGAGAAGATTACAAGGTCGATGATGAGATTGTGTTGGCGATGGGTGCAAGTGAGCGAATGAGAGAAAACAGAAAGTCTTATAGTTAACAAAATACAACAAGAATAATAAATTTAATAATAATAATGAATACAATCGAGAGAGAAATACTGATGATTGATGAGATGAGAGAAAAGAGATTTTTTTCGAAGTACCTACTACGTTGTAAATGATGGGAGGTAAAGAACCGTTTAGGGACATAGAGTCAATTGCGAATCAATATTACGTAAACTATTAATTAACGCAGATATGTATATCACTGTAAGCCGAGAATATCAATTATTCGCTGCAGTATTGTTTCGACGATGAGTACCGAACTTGCGGTGGATAAGCGTTTAACGCAAGCTATAGCTACGGAGACAGCTGTATGGTAATGTAGCAGTTTTCGGTGATGAAAAAAGGCGACATCTATTTCATGAGATATTCAGCGGTGTCCATTGCGACTTTAAGAAGTCTGCCTTTTACCAGGTATGACGATACGTCAGCCGCAACAGAGTTTTCATTTTCATTATTCGTACATTTATTATTGCCATTATAATTTTATAGTTGAAGTTGATATGGTTTATTTAAATCAGCTATTGACCAGTTTTACGGTATTTTTTACATAGTTTGACAAATCCGATTTGAGTATGCGGACGTTTTGCAGTTTGAAAATATAATACCGCCCGAAGTCGTTCTGTTTTTAGACATTTCATGAAAAATAAAATTTTAATAAACTAAAAATTCAGTCACGCGTGGTTTACAAGAAAATATAAGAAAATTTGATCTCAAAAAAAATTGTAATGATTAATTATTAATAAAAAAATGAACAGACGAGAGTATGCTCGTTTTACACGGTTTTCACGAAAAGTGTGAAGAATTTCATAGTTTATCGAAAATTATAAAATACGATTCGTTGGTTTACCGTTTACCATTCGCCGACACTTAAAATATACTCTAAATTTAATAAATATTTACATGTTATATATACGACTTTTTAGTTTATAAGTGAAAATATCGTAAAAAGAAAGGCTTATTCAATGTAAGACCAAGAATTGGCGTTGAATCGATAAAAATTGAAACACTGTTAGCACTGTAGTGAATATTTGTTAAATTTAGAAAATAACATTGGCGTAAAATTTCGTAAGTACTGGTAAAAATGCATCAAGCATGAAAAAGAAAGATGATTTACTTAATTTGTCGACGATGAGAGAAGTTGGCAACTAGAAGGAGAAACGATGTCGAGAACGCGACACTACAGTACGAGTGAAAAGGAAAGTAGAACGGTATCGTGTTGCGGACATATAAAAAATATTATTGAAATTTATTATCGGAGCAAGGCGTCGACGTTATCCATTACGTTAGAACGAATATATTATATATAAATATATAAATGAATATAAAAAAAAAATTATGAGCAGCATAAAAAAATACATATTATATTTAGATTTATATGAGCATAAATAAATGTACAAGAGTAAAGAGATGATTGCTGATGACAGAGAAGTAAGAAAAGGTAAACCATGGAGAAGAGCGTTATGTATAGACACGATAAATGGCGACTGTAAAAAAAAAAAAAAATATAAGTGACGACGCGCGGAGAGTGTCGATCGGCCGCGTGCGCGTAGAATTATTATCGATCACTACTAGCGTTACACATTATCATTAAATAATTATATACTACAAATTGCGATAACGATTACGTCGCTAACGTTATGATTGTCGTATAGGTAAAGAAAAAAAAACTTAGCAGCTCGTCGAGTCTTCAGTATTATATACATAAAACGCCGAAACGGGAGAACGGTGATATATATTATATAGTCTCTTATCTAAGGTACGAGGCTCTGATTTTTCTTCCATATCTTTTTACTTGTTCGTATATCCTTGCATTTATCGTCCAAGTTCGAATCGTTTCATGACAAATAACGTATAGATTTTGTGATAAGCTCAAAATGTGGATATTTTTTACAATGAATTGCGGAAAGATAATTTTAATTTTGCTTTTTGTATATTCACAATTTTTTAATGAAGAAAATCTAGGCCTCGAGTATAAGCGATCGTGTCGTACGTTGTTTTAAATATTATCATTCTTTTTGTCGTTCAACAAGATTTAACCTAATGGACGGTTTTATTGTTTTGAGCGCATGGCAAATAAATAAAAAAAAATATATAATACTGGATAAAATCGTGAAGTAGAATCATTGATGAATTAGAGACGTATGGGAATGTAAATGTAGAATTTAATGGAAAAACGGAATGTCCTAGAGCGAAAAATTACGCATGAGAACGGCCAAGAAATTATTTGCTGTCTATAAAAAAATAATAAGAAAGATGTTCTTTCAAAATGATACAATTAAGTTATAGATATTAATTTTTCATTACTTTAAACTCAAAATCGTTGAAGATATTGAATATTTTCTTATTTGCTTCATAGAAATACAGGTATAGTTATATCAGTGGAGATAGTAATGGCCAATAACTATTTAAAGGAATCAAGAAAGTCAATTAATTACTACAGTTTTCAAGAAAGTTTTTATTGTTTCACTACGATAATGTCCGTGAAACTTTTTGCATTCATTAGAGTAAATAATAAATATTATTCGTTTTTACTCCGATTTTAATTTAAGTTGCTCTTAAAATTGTTTGTTTAATACATTATAATTTTCTTGCTCTCTTGTGAATAATTTTTATCATTGAAATGATTTTATTTTCTGCATTGAAAAATAGAAAGTAACAAACCCATTTTTTTGAAAAAAGATGTAAGTAGTTAAAAGTAAAGAAGATTAAGTTTTAATCAATGAAGTATATTAACTGCGTAATAAATGCGCAGGTATAAAGATCTAGAATAAAGAACCTATATAATAAGTAAGTTCAGAGACTAACAGAGGGTAACTAAAAATTTACTCCTGATTGTGGAATCTTAAACTGTCGAACACTGCATTTAGTAAGTAAATCTTGGAAAATTCGATCATCGACCCTTCCAAGGTATCAGCATAGAAGTCTAGGAAATCGCTATCGCGTCTACGCTAATTATTGGTAACGATAAATTAGCAGTGTGATTATTACATTTTTTACAATTGCATTATCTTTTAATTTGTATTTATAATAATAACTCTAATTATTTTTAACATCGTAATTACCTGATTACCTCAACTTATGATATTTTACATTATTTGTTCAATGATCACAAGTACTTTTCTATAATTATTGTCGTAATTATTAAATATATATATTTTTTCATGTGAACCTGTCTCCTGACAACTTTTATTATTGTTCCATGAAGATGCATCGTTATTTTGTAAAGAAGAATAAAAGCTCTTGACAAATGTATTACTTAGATTACTAATTTCTGCAAATCTTACTTTTTATCTACCTCTTATATTCTTACAATGTTTGTCATCATTACTATGTTATTAAGTGGTATATTTCGATATCCATATATCCAACAGATATTTATATAAAAATCGGCTTTAGAAATCTGTAATTGTAGCGGTATTATAGCCCATCATATTAGGCGCATCATTACATGCCAAGTATACAGCGGAGTCTGATGGGGACCAGAAGTTTAACATTAGGACGTCCCAAGATCATGTCTACTCGGGAATCGATTCTGTATATCGTTTTAGATTTAAATATCTAGAAGACAAGTTATCGTGGTTCTTATTATTCATACCAAATTGTTGTAAGGTAAGTTCTTCTAAAATTAAGTAACAGTTTATTAGAACATTGATCGATTCATTTATTATTGTAATACTTTTTTATACAAAAATTTCTGAATAGCTTTAATAAAAATTGTCGGTAGCAAATAAAAACAATGTTTAGCAAATATTTGTTGATGAAATTATAAGATTTTCATTATCTTATCATAATGCCCAGTTAGAGAAGAGGAAATACCTAGTTCATTACGTAGTATATGCAATACATTTTATCACATCATGTTTTGTTGGCAAAATTAATTTTTGCGTTTGAAAACTAGTATGAAAATTTTACAAATAGACATATTGGAAAGCCCAATTTTTGGCAATAGGAGCCGAAACCATTGGCCTGACACCAGGTGAAATTGGAGCGAACTCTATGGGTTTTGTAATCAAAAGACGTGGATCTGCTTTTATTTGATCGGACTCCATGACTTTCAAACCGGTCTCACATTTTAGAGTAATAACTGAAAACAGAAGAACAAAGTAAACTTAATAACGAATATTTATAAGGATAATTTTCATTCTTAGTGCGTTTAATTTTGAATTATAAAAATATTATGTTTATTCAAAAGTTTTGAGGAAAAAACCATAAATTGCACAATAGTTTTGTGTTAAAAAAGTAGTATTTTATTTCTCTGTATAATAGCATTACAACCTAACAAATGAATTATAAATGAATTGTATGATTTTATGATTTGATGACAGGTATTACATTAGAATATTAAGTACGAGATACATAATGTTACATTTAAAATGACAGTCTTGAGTCTTAATAGCTAGCCGTTAACTATGACTTTAAAGCGATATAGAGATCTTGCTGTTCCTTTACGATCGTTATTCAATTTCGTAAAATTTCACTCTCTTTACAAATAAACGTATTGAAAAGCTGCACTGCCGAGAAACTGGGGATAAAGTGTAGGAAGAACGTTTGTCGGCGAAATGTGAGAAATTTCAATTGGCGTTGAATAATGTCCAGCCTTCAGCTTCGTTTGTTCAAATTCGTTCAGCGTTGGTAGTCTGGTATCCATTACCCTCAGACTCGTATCTGCCGGGGTAACACCTGTAAACAAATATATCACGATTGAGTCATCCATTAACGTCTGGAGCTACGATCGATGTTTCTATAATAGGTAAGTATTGAACTCTTATATATTAGTTACAATAATTAACAATCGTAATCTCACAGTTTCCTCATAAAGCGAAAAAAATAACGCCAACGAAAAAAGTAGATCAATGTATATCGACCATAACAGGCAAAATAAAAAATCGCATGAGGAAAATCCCCTTTAGGTACACCGAAATTGCATTACGTTTATCCTCCTCGCCAAAAGCAACGGCACATCCGTCTTCACCTGCGACCGGTTGCCCGCGTACATACTTTTAGAAAGGAAAGATCCGCGGTGGGCGGAATCCTGATGGCGATAAATCGACACCCGCGACCTTGAGCCCCGGAAGCACCGGGCCGACCTCCGCACGCGATTCGACGACACGTGTGACGCAAATTATGCTGGATTGGTTTGATTAAGCGCCGCTTCGATGGATTCCAGTGAGACTACGTCGAACGCGGAAGCTGAGGGACACTTTGTCGCGGATTTTCGCACAGTTGACAAGTGGGTGGATGGCACGTACCCGGAATTCGGAGATTACGATCTGATATGCGGGATTATATGTTATTATGCAAGTTTTTGTCTGACAATAAGCGGTTTCAATCAAACGTGTTTTAATTTTTATATTAGCTGAGCACTTTGGAATTTTTGTATAATTATTTACATAGTATATACTTTATGTAGCTTCTAGAACACGTTCAACAGCTGAATGGAGCACGAGTTATAAATGCCTGGCCTTGACGCTCGCAAAGAAGACAATGGATGGGGTGGTTGTTTGAACATAAAATCGCGTATCTGGATAACGAGCCGGTAGCTTCATGCGATTTTCAAGGTCATGTTCGCCGGTTACATTATACTTTCTTCAATAGCCTTTCAAAGAAGATCGGTCGGTGTTATTTATACGTTGTTATGGAGGAGATCACGGCGAAAAGTTTTATGGCTGCGAATGCTTTGTGTCTGGCTGTGCGAAATAATTAAGATGTTTTCTTGGCTTGTGTCGAGGATAAGTTATTATGATTCTGTTATGGGTAGCGATCGATAATTGAATTCTATAAGGAAAAGTGAATAGTGATTGACGTTTTGAAAAGTAAATTAAAATTTCAAATGCTAAGAAAGTGTATATTGAAACGAAATTTAAAGTCTCGAAGACAACCGGATTTTTCTCCTTGCATATTTTACAGGATAATCGCGAACGCTTGTGATATTTCAAAAAGTGGTTTTTGTCAACATCATCGTGTGCCAATAAAAAGTGTCAAAAAGCTCAAATCATACAATACAATGTTCACCAACGCGTTGTTTACCTGAAAAATACAATATCGCATTGGTGTGAAAAGTTGAGCGTTATGTAAATATATAGTAATATATAATGTATAATACTTACATTCGATATTACACAACTTATTGTATTTGTATGAAATTGACACAAACCACTTTTAGTACAAAACTCGATAGTATAAAAATTCGAGAAATATTATTCCTAGGTCTATGTACAGTATTAACGTGCTATATATAGAAAATACCGATTTCGGTGACCATTGGTATTGAGAATATTTAGACACTTAACGTCACCAAGGCCATGAGCATACATGATGCTTATTTTTTAAATCTGCAGTTACACTTTTATAGTAGATATTTTTATTTTTTAGCAATAGTTTTTTTAATCTTTCTCTCATTGTCAGTTTCAATATTTTATTGATGTAGACGATGAATGATATAATAAACAAAATCAGATAGAGTATGAGCGGCCCAAGTAGACCCTAATAAGGCAATTTTGGCATATGGTGGTATGGTTCGGAGCTACTACTATACGACTGATTCCGCACGCTCACACACCGTTTGGCTGTCGGTTTTTACAATAAAAATAAAAAATCAAAAGCTATAGAAACATGTAATACGATCGCTCGTACAAGTGCGTGAATTTAATTTATAGCCAGTTAAACTTTTGTATCTTTCATGATTTTACCGCAAGAATGTGCAAAAAAGTTACTTATTCAACTCTTAATCGGTGATTCATTCGATCGCTAACTTTTGACATTTCATTCGAAAACTTTTATTGATGAAACAGTGTCTCACCTGATCCAATTTTTACGTTCTCTGCAGTTTTGGCCAGTTCAGTAGGTTTGCGCATCTCCTCGGCACTCTCCTATACCAAAAAATTGCATTCTTTAACGGCAACCGACATTTTCAATTGTCAAACCAAACAATAAACTCAAAAAAAAAACGCACCATCTTCTTTGTCTCAGCCTCGGCGATTTTAGGCTGAGTCTCGATCCTCCTCGCTGTAGCTTCCAAGTCCGGGAACTGCTCGTCTGTCTTCTGAACAGGTATTTCCAGCTTGTTTTCACTGAGCGGTAGAGTAACCGTGGCTCCTGGATGACCCCTGAGAAGCTGCTCCAACAACTGGGGATTCAAGTCGGACTCGGCAGCGAGTCTTGCAGCCTTCTCGTACGCACGGAAGTGAGCTTCGCGAGCTGCCATCACCTCTGGAGTGTACTTGACCGGTTCAGGCAGCATAGAACGGCTTGCCGGTATATCTTCGGCACTTATTCGAGGTATGAGTGGTACTGCTGCTACTTTCGGGATCTCTTCCTTCATCTCTTTTCGTGTCACGTCCATCGACTCCTTTTCCATGGATGTCTTTGGGTCTGGCATGACTTTCCTCTCTGTGGTAAAAATATTCGTGACATGTATATTTAAAAAACTATTTCAATAAAACCAATCACCAGAACTTACCCTCGGGCATCTCGCCAATCTTGCTCTCGATCATCGGCGCATCAGCCTTTCTTTCCATCATCTTGGGTTCCTCGGCTTTCTTAGCCTCCACCACAGGCACACTCTCGTCCATCCTCGACTTGCCCTCGCGCATCTCGGCCTCGTTGAGAAGCTTGAGATGCCTGTCTCTTGCCTCCCGGACCTCGGGTGTCTCCATGACAGGCAGTGGAGCTTCCGGTAAGTTCGTCGCCCTGATACGGAAACCCAAATCTTTACCCGCCTCGTATTCGGCCGTCTGGATAAGGCCTTGGTTATCGATGTAGCTGTAGGCACCGCGAGTCACACCGTCCGATGCTCGATACTCCGACCGAGCCGACATCGGGTCGCTGTAGCCGAAGCTGTACTGGCCAATGCTGTCCTGGTAGCTCAGGAATAACGGAGGCTTCGCTTGGCTGCCTGCTAGCAAGCAGAACCATAGCGGGATCTGGAATTTGCAGGGGTTGTCTTATTATGATAGAGCTACAGGGAAAACGAGTTTTTTAATTCACTTTTCTTGATAAAAGCAAGAATCAATTAGGGATAACGTGAAACAATAAAAATTTTCAAACGAATCTTTTCGTTAAAATAAAATTAATGAAATAAATTCAGATTTAAATCCGTATTAATTTTTGTCTGCACAACGATTCTATTAGCCGTAATAATAAACGCACACTTCTACGATACCCAAACTTCAAATCTATATGCTACCTTCAAAACTGCTACATATTTAACAGTACTATATAACTTTCACTACAACCATCGAAGCACATTATAAATCACCAAACATGCACTATTCATCATCGTCCATGCAAAATATATTCAAGAACCACAGCAGCAGCAACAACAACAAATAGAGCACCAGCATCAGTCGCGATACTCACAATAGCGATCGCCTTCATCCTGTGTCTCTGAAACAGCTCGATAAGCGAGGTCCAAGACTCGAGTATCATAAAGAGTGGTGGCAACGATCACTTTATATACGCCACCCTACTCAGGCTTCTCCTCGAGCTTTTTCCTCCCCGGCGCTTTATGGTTGGGACGCATATATATACAAGATACGCTACCGCCGTAAGGAACAGGTTGTTTATACCTCAGCGTACCTTTACTTACGCGCCGGCGCATATGTATATACATTCAAGGACGGCCATCCAGGTAAACCGGACTATGGGTTCGTGCGTTGTTTTTTCAGCTGGCGCACACGATGAGTGCTTCGAAGGCCTTTCCCTCTCTTCCAGCACTTGTGTGATTTTTTTCATGGGGCGCATTGCATTTTCACTGATGCAGCTTGTTTCAGTGCTCGCAAGAGAGCAATTATGCATGTGAATGTGCGTTCTTATATGGCTGTGTAATGGTCGATGGTAAATATAGAATGCTTATGGCTGTATATTGGTGATGATGATGATGATGATCGTGCTGAAATGGGAGGTACAATTTGTATAAGAGCGGGTTGTAAATGTCGGATTTTATAAATATGCCTAAGGAGCAACAAACTTTTCTTAGTATGCCTTGGTGGTTGGTGATGAACAGATATTTATTTACACGTATTTTACTTTAAGTTAATCGAGCCGACAACATTTTTGAAATTAATTTTCAATGGGTTTTAATGGGTTTGAGGTTATTGAGTAAGAAACAGGGTTATTTAAAATCTATGTATCTATGCATGTATTCGTGTATGTACGTATGTAAATAGATGTGCGTGAACGTGTGAAATGAGCTGAAATTTGGCAGGCATATCTCGCAGGGGATCTCAGAATCAATAACCTTACTTTACATTCGATAACATCTATAAAAGCAGACAATAAGTAAAAAAATTATCTATACACTGAACATTACCAGGTTCTCTGATGTTAGTTTCGCATTCTGCTTGAAAATGGCACCTTTGCGTTGATAAAGATGATTTTAAAAGTATTATTTTGTTGTGCATGTATAATTAGCCAGTAATTATTGTATTCTTGGTATTTCCGTACTTGCATCATAATTATATTTACGTGTTTATAAATTTCTATTCTAAAAAAACGTTAACTTGACATTTTTATTATATAAGAATTTATTCTTATAATTATCAAGGGTTAAATTTTTATTCATTTATTATTTTATTAATATTTATTTTTTTGCATGATTTCAAACACAATGTTCCTTATATGGAATACGAATTATTGCACAATTATTCGTAGCCGTCCGAGTAACCGTAAAACAAAACAGTTTTGGACTGGCCTCTTCCAATCACTGCTTGAACTTTTCGGCTCTCTAGTCTCTGGATAGCAACGATAGGTAGCGCATAGACACTTTCCACTTTCCTTATAATTATAAGGCGTGCTCAGTGCATGCTATGGCAAAACTGCCTTGTTGGGCCTGCAGCTTGGGCTACTCATGCTATATTTTTGATTTTAATTTCGCGAAAATAATTTTGCCACCCTGGTATTGGATACATTAACGCATTACTTAATATTATTAATTATCAATAATTAAACATATGACCATGATTTATAGACAATTTTAATAATGTTTTCCTATTTATTTTTGCCGAAAAGGTTTCCATTTGATTAACACGTAAACTCGTTAGTTTTCTACCAGGGCAGCTGTAATTGATTAACGATCCTCGAACTAAATTCACTATTTCAAGTACTCTTTAATACTTAGTAATCTTTTTGCGTATCAAGCAGGATTCGAGAACTCAATATTTTAAAAAATCTATCGATTTTTAGATCAATCAATTAAGTTAACTATTTTTTCTGTGCAAAAAAGCATTATAAAAATCAGTCACTATATGGCATAAAACATTTAATTTAGTAATTTTTCTATGACTTTCAATATAAACAAAACCTAATTTTGGGAAATGTCAGTCCAAGTTACCACGCATACCGTATAATGGGATCAGTGTAGGAACAGTGTAGGGTTAAAATAAAGTACAAAACAGCCAGCGTATGATTTTGATTTGAATTATTCTCGCATGTATTTCAATCTCTCTCTCCGTCTCCTCTTAACCCGCAGGCATTATACCAATCTCTTCTTCGTCCTCGGCCATCATCGCACAGACGAGCGAATAATAATCCAACATTCGCATAAAAAGTATACATCATTCGCGCACTCATCCTCTCTCGGTAGTAGTTATAGTAGAAAAGTAGAAAAAAGAATCAGGTAACACTTCGAGCGATCGACATAGTATAATAATCTGAACTTCCCCGCTCGGATCTATATATAACAATGTATATACAAGACCCTCGTCGAGTACTTGATGTTGTCACCGAACTGCAGACATCAGATCTATTTCTCTCCATCATCAGGTGAACTGTATATTGACTGGGCACGACGGCATTCACACGTTATTAACTGCTAAGTAAAGGTTATATGTATATAGCCTCCTGGATGATCGTCTAGTAGTAGGCGAGGTTCCTGGTGGCCTCATGGGCGTGGATGAGTCTCTCGTTGAGGTGAGCAGCGGCGTGGGAAGCCTTGGCGATGGCAACCTCAGCGGTGTCGAGGGGACGACCGTCGGCGGCGAGGATGGTGGCAGCTGGTGCATAAGCCAAGGGAGCGGCGATAGCTGGGGCAGCGGCGTAGGCGATGGGAGCAGCTGGTGCGGCGTAGGCCAGAGGAGCGCCGGCGACGAGGTAGTCGGCAGAGCGGAGGAGCTCCTTGTTCAGGGTGTGCTTCTCGTTGATGTGGGCGGCGGCGTGCTCGGCCTTGGCCAGGCTTACCTCGGGGGTATCGACGACGCGGCCGTCGGCGCCGAGCTGAAAAATATGGAAACGTTAGATATCAAAAATTGTGTGTTGAATTATTTTTTTTTAATAAATTGAGGATAGAGGAAAAGATAAATTTCTTACAGGTGCACCGGGAAGGATAGCGGTGTATCCAAGGAAGCCGGGCTTGGCGAAAGCCACGGCGAGAACGCAGGAGAAGACAACGAGGAATTTCATTGTTGAGCTTGGGTTTGTTGTGTGTCGAGCACGAGAGATATAACGCTGATTTAGCTTCGAAGTGTTGGCTTCGTCTGTCGAATCGTTGGACTGCTCGGTCGTTATATAGGTACCCGGGCTTTGCATTGCTCAAAAAAATCTCCTCCGCCAAGACGCAGAAGAGTGAGGGCGGCCCTTAATTCGAAAGGAGAGTAACGGCGGCAGCAAGTATAGCGCGGAGAGGAGGAATGCATTATGCGAGCCTACATCCGCCTCGGGAATATAACCGCCGACAGCATGAATCTCTAGAACGTATGTGTATTCACGTGAGATCGTCTCTCTTTCTCTCGTTAGGCGCGTATATGTGCCGCCGCGGGCAAGGTGAGCTGTTGTCGATCGGTATCGCGTTGGAAAAACGTACCCCCCGCTCGCGGGTCTTGCGTTACGTTCCTGATGCTGCTGCTGTCGTGTCGGTGGTCTGGTCTATAAGGGGAGAAAAATTCTTGCCATTTTTGTTTCGGCTGATCACGCGCGTGCTTTTTCGGACACGTGATATACCGAGGCCAGTATTTCCCGGTTACAGGAGGGAGGGATGACCTTGAGACGGCGCTTCGATCTGGGAGCCCGATTTTTAGAATCGTCGCTGGACTTTCATCGTTTGCGAATATGGTTGTATACCTATGTATTATAGGATGGGAGGTTTTGTTGCTATATATTTGTTCGAGTTTTGTTTGAGAGGTAGTGTTAAATTTAGCAGGCGGAAAGTGGAATGAATTTTTTGTTTGAGGTCAAAATTTAAATAAGCCCTTTTACCGATCTTTATGAAATGAATCGTTAAAATAGGGGAAAACAGGATAATTAGCGAGTATGAAGCAGGTGTATATTTGGCCGGGGAATTTCTGTTTATTTTTTCTAATACTTTTAGAATTGACATGAAATGAAAACTTGAGGAGATTCTTTTTGGTTGAAAATATTATGTAGTCTTCGCGAATTAATAATTAATTTGATGCCGAAAGAAATACAAGCGAACGATATAAATGTTTTATCTATGATAACAAAAATCTTTTCTAAATTATTTTTATAATTTTTAAAACTTGAAATGTTCATTTTGTTCAGTTCTTCCCTATAAATTTATCCACATAAAAACGGAACAGGAATTACGAATGATTAAAGTATTTATATTATTGCGTCAGAAACCATATCATATTCTTGTAAACATATACATAGCTTTTTATAAATGTGAAAATACGTAAAATTATTTAATTTTTGGATATGTGTCACAAATTTCAAAGGAAAAAGACTCTAATCGTTATTTTGAGTTATAAAATTTACTTTTCATTATATAGGCTATGACGTGCTGTTCTTATAGAGTTCTTAAAAGCAGCTTGCCTTTAAAAATAATGGCGTTTCGTTTTCCACTTAAAACTACATATGTATTGTTTAAATGACTTACTTTCAATCATTAAACGTAAATTATAAACTTTTTACAAAAAAAAGAGAAAAAAATCTTAAACGTTCGTTTTCTATAATTTCTTATGTGGGTCAATCGTAACTTGAGATTCTTTCTCTAATCTTTGTTATCTCTTGGCAGTATAATTCAGAGATCCATTTTAATGCGTGTGCATAAACTGGTCTAATGAAAAAAAAATTGTAAAAATTAGATAAATATCGTTTCGCAGTTAAAATATATTACAAAAAGCATGCCAATGAAAATATTGAATTTTCAAAGTTCAATATAGCGTAGTCAAATTTATATTAATATAAAACATAAACTTGACCTCAATTACCTGTCTAATGAAAGATGCTATGCTGTGATCCATAATCGATTCAATCAAACGGTCTACTCGTATACATAATACAATCAAACAAAGAAACAAAACTGTATAAGTGTAGAATACACTATACACAGTTCTATTTTTACAACGCACATTACCGTTTCGTCACAATCGATCGCGTATAATCGTTCCCGACCTTGCCAACTGATATTTTTCATAACGCGCGCTACTCATCGAGATGAATGACTTAATAGAAAGGTAAACCAATACTCGTATATGCATACATAACACGCACACCTAGCGCGTCGGAGATTTTCTGCGCCCATTATGAAAACTAACGAGCTGTCTCAACGAAAATATTCGTCGATCAATCAAAATAGTATTACCTATAATATCTCTGCCACAGTAACCTTTCGAACATTCGGCATTAGCGGTTTGCATCACCCACTGCGGCAGCTATGCATATTATATACTTGCAGGTAGGTCATTAATACGGCTGGTATACTTATATACAAAATGGGAACGCGAGCGGTTAAGTAAATCGATCCTATATACGTCGGGACATTTCGTAATCGTAAAGAGGCTTGACAAAGAGTGCAGGCGCATAATCCACGTGTGGATTACTCTAAGGTGAAAATCTAGCGCGTCAATGTCAAGTGTCGGATTTTACCGGAGTGCTAGCCGTTTCCTGGTGTGCGTGCATGTCCCGATGTATTATATATACGTGATGGCGTCCGCGATTTTTTTTCGCGACTCGACCGATCTATGTATTTAAATCGAGCGACCAAGACTTGGACAACTAGTCGCTGCGACTGTTCTCTTTGTTTGCGCTGGACACTATTAGATCGGCAACGACTGAATTGACGATGAAGGGTTTTGTAAGTATACGATCGAATATTGTAGATATATTATGTCTTTTGGCATACGCGTTTTGAGTATAAGTTATTTAGCGATGCAGACTTTTTGTCATTTTGATTAAGTGCGTTTTCTATTGCCGCCGGTTGTCACCGCGCCTTTGAATATTAAATAGCCCTTGTTAAGATTACAAATTGAATTTTGACTATTATGTAAATGGTCATTGAGAAGCTTTGCATCATATGATATTTGAATAGATTTTTCAATATGGCGAAGCTTTGTTATAAAGTGCTTCACGGTTATTTATAATTACGATGATTCATATACGTTTAAAAGTGACAATCAACGGTTAAATAAATATCTGTTTACACAGTATGAAAATGTGTATTATGAACGAAAACCTTTAAAAAATTTACGAAAATGTAAAAGTGCACATGGATATTCAAATTTCAGCTAGTATTATCCGCCCTCGTAACAGTGGCAATGGCTCGTCCCAGCGTCCTGCAGCTCTCGCCTTTACCTAATTTACAAGCGTATGCCTCGGCTTCAGCCACTGCCTCATCGTCTCCGCAACAAGTGTCTTTGTTACGACTTTTACCCAACACTCGTCTCAGTTCTGACGGTCAAATCCTTGATACACTTGAGGTAAGCTTATTCATTATTCATGATTTATTATTAGAAATATATCGGTTTTCTTTCATTAGACAGGCACTTTTTACCTATTTTGACACTTCAAAGAAATTCAATATAAACATAGCAGCTGCTACATAAGTCGCTAAAATGCGATTATCAGAATCGTATAATTATTTCATTGATGATTTCTGATTATTATTTATATCTATGCAGCAGTATATAATTTATAAATTGGTTTGAAAAATTGTTATTAAAAATTTTGAATCAACACTGTACCTTTTAATACTCATTTTATTATACAAAATTTGCAATTAAAAGTACGTTATAAATTAATTTTATAAATACAGCAGTATATGAAAAAAATGCCTAATCAATTTATTGTATCTATAATCATTTCATTACTAAATTCAATAAAAAAAATATAGGTAAATCTTGCCAACCAGCAACGCGAGGAAGTTCAGCAGCGCGCCCGCTTGAACGAGAACGTCAGGAGCGCTCTGAGACTTTCCCCGCATCAAGTAGTGTCGGCTTCTGCCTCATCGTCGGTATCCTCCACTGCTCCTCTCGCAGCCGACGGTCGTGTCTTGGATACCCTTGAAGTCCGCCTGGCAAAAGCCGCACACGCAGCTGCCCACCGTAACGAGCAGCTGAGATTAGCCAGTCAGAATGCTCAAGCGGTAAGTTACAATCCACTGACGATTGTCTTTTTCGTAGGGTTGCATAGACAAGTGTATATAGGCACTGCGTAATAACATTTTTATTAAGGGTATTCTGCTCAGGTACGTCGTATTTCATGGGAAACAAAGAAAGGGTCTGTAGGAAGGAGTTAGACAGGTGCAATTTTGGGTCGATAAAAAGTTTCACGTTTATTTTATTTCAAGTTATTACTGATTGTGAGAAGAAATTTAGACTTCCTTATAAAAGTAAAATAGACGCGAGAAGAACATCTTCATCAAATAATATATGCAGATAAGCGTGTGGAATCTATGACTCACGGTGATAAACGAAGCGGCATTTTAGGCAAAGAAATTATTACAGTCTGATGTCTGTATAGTAAGCTTGTTTAAGAGCAGATAATCATTCCATGCGTTATCTTGGGACAACATGAACCTTTCATTATTTATTTCATTATTCAAACATTTTTTTTTTTCAGTTTCAACCGTGTATTACGACATACATTATATAATACAAGCGCAATAATTAATACGCCAAATAAAAAATCAATACCATCACACAGGCTCAAGCCCAAGCTCAGCAACAGCAGCAAAACGCAGGAAGCTTGCTCTCGTCAACCCGTCTCGCGCAGTCGCTGGCCAGTGTCAATCCCACAGGCGCCTCTACCAGTTATAGCGTTCAGGTCTTGGAGTCACCGGAACTGAGCGCCGTCAGAGCCGAGCAGCAGCAACAGCAGGTAGTCGCAAGTCTCCGCCAGAACCTCCTGTTGACTCGCGAATCCGGTAGTCCTCTGTCAATTCAGTCCAACGGTCTGCCACTACTCATCGGAGCTGATGGACAGCTCGTCGCGTCTCCGCTTCTGGTTTTGTAAATGAGCTTTGACTGGAATTAGAAGAAATAATTATGAATATGCTGGAAAAGCGAATCGCTTATTGTATTGGATGTTGTTGAGATTGGAAATACAGTTCATAATACTTATTTAAGCTTTGTATACGTATACATATTTTTGAGAGATTTTTTAATTTTATTGCAATATTTGTGGATTAATAATTTTCATGATATATTGCAATCAATTAACAACGAAGAGCAGTGATAACAGTACAATTATTGGTAGTCGAAATTACTCAAACAACGGTGAAACAGTTTCATTGTTTATTTATTTTTAGTTTTCAAAAATGTTAATTTGGACGTTGATATATTTTATAATATATTTTTAAACATACAATTGTATGAAAGTCTAAAACATTTTATTGCCATTCGATTTGTCCAAAAATATATAAGCATTTTAAAAAATTATTTGTTCATCTATCTATGCAAAATTTTATACTTTATTATAGATATAGATATATTTACATAAGAATTACCAGTAGTGACAAAAAATGACTTATTTTGTTCAAACCTAAAAACGTACTATTGATTCTTAAGCCAACGTCGCATTTCAATTAAGATATCATACGTTATAATTTGCCGAATTTATAGGTGCTTCTTTTGATTATCATTTGTTTGTCACCTACACAGGAATAAAACTTTTAAAATTGTGTGCAACTCAATTTCACGAGTAATTTTCGGAAAGTATTTCATAACCTCGAGATAACGACAACGACCGCGACAAGCGATACATTTACCTCGCATTTACCTTACAATATTTTCCACCTGGTCTATTTTCTACGAAAACGTAAGTATATTTTTCGATACGTGACACATTTTTATTATTTTCTATTTTATATTTGTACAGTTGATTTTATGTTTATATGAAAGTCATATGATCAATAAAAAATTTTGACTCGGGGGAAGAAGCAAGGAAAATTATATTACCAATTTCAATTTATTAAATAGCATTTATTATTGTTTCTTCTCATCAGCAATACAAAGTTAGCCAAAGTAATTGGAAAATAAATAATTATAGTTTTAAAGGCAAGTTATAGTATAAACCTGCAGTCAGTAACGAGTCAATAATGATGCAATATTTTTTACCGTAAAATAGGCTATATGTGGCAGATACTTGTTTGATATTGTTGTATTTCATTTTTAACTAATAATTCTTGGAAATTTTTGTAATAAATTTTAAGTATAAGCAAGAAAGACGAGAGCGATAAGAATATATACAGAGAGGTGGCAAAGGAAGAAGACCGATAAGAAAGACCACAAACGCGCTGGCGTCGGATGAGGCCTATGCAAACACAAGTACCTGAAATTAACCACCTACCGCCGGGCCGAGCACAAAAGCTCTGCTTCGTATCGTTTTCTCTCAGTTCTCCCGAAATTTCGTAAGCGTTCACTTGTGCGCGGTATGGTGACTGTTTTCATACCTGCGTCTATTGAGTGAAACCCTTATTGTTATCTCTGTAATGGTGGTGGGAAATATTGGAGTTTTTTCCTGTCCAGATGAACGCGTTCAGTCAGTTCGAGCTCGGCTATGCTCCGGGTCGCTTCGAGTAAAGTTCATCTGTGCGCTCTCGATATTAGTGGAAATATTGAAAATTCCGGACTATCAACCTTCTACTTACATCTGTTTAAGCGTGCCTCTTGGTGTACTTATAGCTAGTTAGGATTCAGCTGTGCTTTTATTCACTTCCTGCAGTGTTCAACTTTATGCTGTTGACGGTAATGATGGACTCAAAAATGTGCATTGCCGATATTCGAAATGATACTTCAAACTTCTACGTTTCGAAAGCAACGCCAAGCTCGTATTTTAAGGTAAGATATTTATTTTATTTAAAATTCAGTAGTCACTGTACTTATAGATCTCTAAAAAAGGCTAACGTTTTTTTATTCAGTTTACCAGTAAATTAAAAACAATCTGAAATAATTCGTAAAAAAAACATCTTTTTCAAACTGTTTGTTTTTTCATAGATACAAATTACACTTTGAAAGTTTTAATTTGTATATTTATTGTAGTTTGTTTGCCACGTGTAGTCGACATTGTATCAGTTGATGATTTTAGAAATCTAGTTTTTTGCTTTTTTAAATAATACAAGCTATTTTTTTGGTTGAAATTTGATATTTATGATCGCTGTTTATTGTTATAACAGTTTGCAAGATGTTAAGCTTTTTAAAAAATATATAGAAAGGATATGTAGAAAATTAAATGAAACTTTGCAAGCATTGCGATATCCTATACACCATAAAGATATTTATTTTCAAACACGTGTTAAATTAAACATAATATATGATAAGTTTAGTGCCAACTTTTTTTAGTTTTGAAAATTGTAATTTTAATAACAAGTGTGTATATTTAGTACCAAGTGCGCAAAGTTTTACAGCCGCGTGTGGGGCACGAGGGTCGGCGAGGCCAGTTAGTTTAGCTACACGCTGCGAGCACTATTTTTTTTATTCAAAAATATATAAATTTAAAAATTTCAATTTATGCACCTGTATTTAATGTATTTGACTTAGTTTTACAAAAAATATGTTACATAAAGAAGATGAAAACATACACTATGTATTCGGTGAAAAAAATGTTCGATCTTTTGACTTATATAGTAAAGCTAGGTAAGATGCAATATTGCTAAGGAATAAATTGAAATAAAATACATAAATTTATAAAATTGAGAGTTTTATTCTTTGATTGTAAATAGTACACAAGAACTTAGATAACAATAGATAACGAAATAGATAATAATTATTTGATTATAAATCGATTAACAATTAACAACGAAAAAAAAGCAAAAATTACGCTGATGTGGCATATTACCCACGTACCTAATATCTTCTTCTGCTTTGCCTTATATACCGTGAAGTTGGTTGCATTTATATCATCGAATATAACAATTTTTACGAAATAAAATATTAATGATATTAATAATGTATATATTATTTAGAGGGAAACAATAACTCTTTCTAACAAAATCTTCGATTTTATGTATTTAGATACGGCGGCAGGACCACAAGCCCCTGTGCATAGCAGCCCATTTTACGCTGCTGCCAAGTAGCAGCACTTTCACAGGCGATCCAACGGTTGTCTTCTGGAATCGCCAGAGTTAAAATTCGTCAGAATCTAATTGCAATTATAGGTATCAATAATCAGCCTACAAAAATCAAGTGGACAAACAATCGGTATATTACATTTGAAAACTTGCCGTACGATCATAGAGGGAATTACCCAGGGGTACTGGGAATTACCCAGACTTTAAAAGTAAGAACGTAAGTCTAGGTAATTCCCAAACTTCGGAAGTAAGAATGTTAGTCTGGGAAATTGCCAGACTTTAAAAGTCAAAAAAATGGAAGTCTGCCAGAAGTCTAGGAAATTCCGACTAGCCAGACGTAAGCCAGACAATTCGTCAGACTTAGGCCAGACTTTTTTAAGACCTATCCCAGACTATTTCTTTTACACGGATGGCATGAAAGTAATATACAGTCCGACAGGTACTTGGAACATTTTGGCAGACGTAATATACTTTTGTGACGAAGTCGCAGGCACTTCGTCGTAGAGTTATCGTGTCTGTCGAGCGGTGAACACGGATAAGCTACAGTATTATTATATAATTGAATTAATAAACGGTCGCGTGGCTTACAGCAAGGTGCGTAGCCGACTTTGATGAGTGGCGAACAGTTTGTTCAGAATAGTTATTATATTCAAAGAAAAAACGTTGATTATTGATTGTCTCTTACCTTATTGTATCTGCGGATGGTCGAACCCTGGAACTGGCCTCTGGATCGAAACGTCGATAGAATTGACACAGACTTTTTATTAATCTTTCTATAGTGACTTGCACTGCTAGCTATAGCGTTCTTTATTTATTGTTCAGTAAATGTGATACGCTACAATTTTATATCTCTGTGGAAAGTTTCAAGTGATTCTATGAACGCATATAAGAACAAAGTTTCAACGAAATTTCCAGCATGTGCACGCTGCAGCTATTGATTTTCGTTCAAACTTTATTTGTTAACGCTTATATATATTGACTTGAAACATTTCATAGTAGTAAATGGTGCCCAAACGAAGGGCAACTATGTCTTAGTTTTGCATAATTCATTGTATTTATTTAATTTCAAGTCATTTTCTACCGAGTACTTGTACTATCTACTCGGTCGGTAAAAGTTGGGTTTGACACCCCCTTAATACAGTTGAATATAGCACAAGACGCAACTTATTGCAACTGTTCGGTTGAAAGAGTACGCTGCAAATGAGCTCTCCTGCCAAGGTGCAGGGCTCATTGCGGGTAGTTATATAATAGTCGAACTTCGTCATATTTTTTGGCGTATGGCTGACATAACATAAAAATTTAACTAAACTTGAATTGTATTAAAATTAAAATCTAGCTCACAAGGATTTGATAAACCTGGAGATTACGGATTTCTGGGTTAGAAAAATAACAGGCCGGATCGTCTTTTTGACTATATGATACGCAATACGCGAGTGTACTGATACCTAAGCTGTCTTTAGCAGTGTATCGTGGTGCTTTCGCGGGTTACTTCGAACTAAAAAACTTAGCACTGTATCGCGGTGCTTTCGCGGGTCGCTTCGGACTGTTTGTAGCACTATCTCGCGGTGCTTCGCGGGTCACACAGAATTGGCGCGCGCGGGGTTAGCGCGCTTCTTATACTATGGTTCTCGGTGTCGCACGCAAAAAAAATGAGTGGGGTTAGGCGCAACGAAACTTATTATTTCGTCACAACATTAACCATTACGTGACTTCGGCAATATTTTATTAGAAATAATTCTTACCTTATTTGCGGAGAGTTCTCCCTGTGGCTTCTGAATAATTTGTTAAGGTAAATAGAAAGAAATCTATATTTATAGATGAGGTCCAACTGATTGGTTTATTTAACTGTCAATTACAATGTAACTATCGTGTACCGCCGGTTTATTACTAACACACTCTTCACACTACTATATTTTAACAAGTTTTACTAAAACGCACGACTGGAGGCTCTAGTACTGTCCCACTGTAATCGTCCCACATTATTTCCTTTGTGTGGGAGGGAGTTGTCTCAATATTTATCTCGCTATTATTTGTTTCTACTTCACTCCTCGTTGTGTTTCTTTCTTCTCTCAACTCTAAGGTTGTTATATTCCTTCTTACTGCCGCTATTAATTCCCTTCTTTTTCTTAAAACAAAATGCCAATTATTTGCGGTTCTGCTCATTAGAACCCTTTCTGGTTATGTTAAAGCTGCCTAATATTATGTTAAATATTTCTTCCTCAACCGTGTCGCTTAGTGAATTACTAAAGTTACACATCAGTACCTTTACAAATTCTTGACAAGAGCCAAGTTCCAGTTGTCGGTTTAGGTAAGCTGAGGGTGCGAGTGTATATTTTTTATTTGGCAGGCAGTTAATTCTCTTGGCCTCGCTACGAATCATGGAAAATTCGTAGTATAGTTAGGATAAAAAAATGAGTGGGGTTAGGCGTAACGAAACTTATTATTTCTTCACAATAAATTAAAGTGATTCTGCGGTCCCGGCAAAAGATAGAATTGGAGATAAGTATTCGGAGATAGATTACGTAGGTTCGAACTACCGTCGATTACGGTGCGTCTATTGCACCGTTGGTACCTGCGTGACGTCTAATCTGGTGTTGCGGCTTCTAGTCCCGGCATTTATGGGAATCTCGAGCGTCCGTCTATCGACGATCTGTCGGGCAGATTGATTCTGTCTACGACTGGATAGCGGGTGGTGTCGTGTGATATATTTCATATTAGTGTAATTTAGGTATTACACTATCTAAAAGGCTATCATTTAAACTAAAATTTCCGTTTCCTGATTTCGTATTTACGTGTACAACTCTTTCGGTTCCCGTTGAGTCTAACTTTTCGGATTTATCGTTTGTGGACACATACTTGTTTTTCAAACAAATTTTAATTTTATTTTAGTTATGCACTTTTCCCGGCCAATGTGTTCTGTCCTAGGCTGAAAATTATCCGCCGCATGATCGGAAGAAATATAAGATTAGTTATTTTATTTTTGGAACATGCTGAAGGTTATTATTAATTTGATCACTTACAGATTGAATTTATTAATAGACCTTTAATGTCAAGATTAAAAGTTTTAGTTCGGGGTGCAAACAGCGCATTTGATAGCCCTGTGACGTTCTGAGATGGAGAAACAACCAGAGTAATCCGTATCCAGCGGAATACGGATTAGGCAGAATTTGGGTTTAAGGTTAAATATAATCCAATCGCTTATGGATTGAATTAATTTATAAATTTTAATGCTACTGATTAAAGATTTATTAATTGGTCGCGTGGCGAACGTACAAGTCGCGTAAGGGTGACCTGTGTATGCGGGAGCATACGGCAATGTCAGCGAACCGTGATTTTACTTGATAACTCGCATTAAAAGTACTTACGTTTTAAACGTCGACTTGACCTGCGGACTGCGGCTTCTTGCCCTTGACCCGGGAAGTGGATAATATGGTAAAGGTTTAGTAATTAAATGATGCAATCCTTTCCCTGGTGTGAGTTATGGTTTATTGATACCACCAATACTCAATACAATGCTTCGCGGGTTCCAAAGAACTAACTTTAACACTCTGTCGTGGTGCTTCGCGGGTTATACAATGAACTCTGATTAGCACTATCTCGCGGTGCTTCGCGGGTCGCTTCGTACCCAATATCTTTAGCACGGTCTCGCGGTGCTTCGCGGGTTAATGTCAACTGGTGCGTAGGTGAAAGTCGAAGGTTTATATACCCGCTTTGGGCTATTCGTACAGGTATCGCATGACGCATTTAGACAGCGCGTGATCGTAGTGTATGTCTAAGATTTTGTTTAAATTAATCTCACGCGCTGAAAATGATTTTGTGATGGCTTTATTAGCGAGGTGCCACCTGTGTGTGTACTACGATCATGCGCTGGTTAATTGAGTCATATATGATAGACCTGTGGTCTGACTCGTGACATCTCTATTAGGTGTAGTACCACCTGTGTTTATTTTATAATCACGCGCCAGACGACAAGTCTATGCGAGCATTGGTCAAATTCAAACGTCGAAAAATAGAAAATTTAGCCGGACGTTACAGCCCGGTGCCGACGGAAATTTTAACATAAAAATAAGGCCATAAACTGGTGTACAGCTCGTCGGTCTATGTCTATGCCTGATGACCGTCTCACGTGGCTAATCCCCTGGACCGAGCTTGAATGATTGAAAATTTTTTAAATTTTAAATAAGAGTAACAATGCAATAAAACGTGGTTTCTTTATACATATAAATGTGTGGGTGGTTACACGAAGAAATTTAATTTTTGCAAAAATGAGTCTTGCATCTATTTGCACACAAACAGAATCAAACAGTCATAATGATCTGAAAAGAGAAATAAAGTGATATAAATATTAGCCAATACTATATACACAATAAAATAATTAAACACATCTATTTTTTAAAGTCAGAAATCATGCTTGAAAACTATAAAATTATGTATCTTTTTTCTACATTAATTATACTTTCTCTCTGTTATTGGTAGAGATTCTCCATCAGAGTATAATAAAGGTTGCATCTTGAAAAGCATCACGAAATTAAAAATTTAAAATCAAAGAAATCCTTGAGAATTAATTTTTTATTAAGAAATCGGTTCTCTGGAGATTCGGAGTAAAGTGTTCAATTTTATTTTGACAAGCGAAAAAATACTACATCTTTTAAAATAATTTTAACGTTAGCATCATTAAATTTCGCTGGTTAATCGATGAAATCAGTATCGTCTTTTTATCCATCGCTACAATGCACACATTCTGTTGTATGTTTATATATTTAGTACCGCATGTAGAAAGTCGCCTTTTTCAGTAGGCCGCTTAACCCAGTGCCGACGCTCTCCCAAAAAGGTGCAAAAATCTTATAGCGCATTCGCGATAGAGCTTCTTGCGGACATTCACTGAGCCGACGATAGCGCGGAAGTTTGCGCGTGCAGCACTACTGTGTTCGTAGGTCGCTTGAGTGTGAAAATTAAAATTAACGTGCCTAGTAGTGAGACTTCTTGTCATGACGATGGTTTACCAATCTCCGAAGGGGAGAGGGGACTGTATTATATGCGTGGAGATCAGCTACTAGGTCGACCGAAGCGACATAATACTATGGCGATGTTATAATTTTGTTTCTTTGCTTATCTCACGGTATTATATCAGAATATTAGTAGGTTTTGTGAAATTGCACTGCTTTTAAAGAAAAAGTAAAATCACGAATGAAATTTCAAGAGTGAGTCAGTTTCTTTCATTATTGGTTATGCGGCGTTTTTACGCTATTTGCTCGAAATAAAACTATTATCCAAACAGTGTAATCAAACATTCAAATTAACTTGGTGATGCAATAACATTTCGTATTGTATCAGTATAGGTAGATTTTTCATGCTTTACAATCACAAATTCGCCCATAAATTAAGGATTAAGATCTAGTATAACAGACATAAGGCATTACAATTTTCTTATTTTCTTGGTAGATTATTGTTGACAAGAAAATTATTGCAAGCAGCTATATATATATTATACTTTGAGGGAACGTATCATTGAAATAAAACAATCTGTGTCATAACATATTTTGTTATAAATAATTTGTTATTTTGACTGAAAAAATAAATTAAACATTATAGCTAAATCTTTTAATGCAAAGAAAGCGACTTATAAAATTGTGACAAAGAGGACCAAATAATTGCTTTAGTCAATACGACTTGCGGTCATAGTATTACCATCAACGGCGCGGCGACACGGCTAAGTGATTTCAGATGAGAGGCAATGTTGTTTGGTTGCTGTATCGATCATATCGTCCCGACCTTCTCTAAATCGCGATCTCGCGCAGCCAACCAAGCGCGTTGCTACTCGCTGAGGCTTGAGCTTCGCTGATTTCTCATTGTTCTTTCTTTTTCGTTTTGAATTATGTGCATCGATAAAGTAGTAGCGATTCTTATCATGTCTTGTATAATTATGTGTATACGGGTTCATTGTAAGATCTTGTTACGAGGACATGTGACGCGTAACGTTTACAGTTGTGACTATTTTTGTGTAATATATATTTAGGTATGTACAAGATTGTTACGACGATTGTTATAATGGAGTGCGATGTAATAGCTATCGAATTTAAGTTTATGTATATGCTGATTAAATAATGGACGTAGGTAACGTGATGTATTTGTAAAAATGAGTAACGCACAATTGGTAGCTTATGTCAGTATAAAAATAGAAGCGTATCATTTGGCTTTAATCACAAAGTGAAGCTCCGGTATTAAATCATTTTCTTTCACCTTCTATGAAAAAATACCTAATGGTATTCGCTTGAAAACTTGCGTGCCTCGAACAATAGTCAATAAAGTATTTGAATGAATTTGAATATATTACTGATTATTCTTGGCGTTTAGATCTTCCAGTTAATTAATTTGTCAATGAAAACTTAGCGTAGATTACTTCGAGGTAACCAACAAGCTTATACCGATTCTGTAATAAGAAATAAACTTCAAGTAAATGATAGTTCAATATTAAGCAATCCATATGTATGTATAACAATAAAAAAACTATAGCATTTTACGGATAATTGATGTATTCAACGAAAATTACAACATTCTTCGAAAATGATACATTATTTTGAAATCTCCATGGACAAGCGTTCGAGCGGCTAAAGCATTATTCGAAAATTATGAGTTATGAAGCAGTCGAAACCGCATCAAAAGCCACCTAGCGCTTTTTCTCAAGTGTCGCTTATAAAAATATTATGTTTCAAAGCTACCGAACTATAGAGCCGAAGCATGCATGAATAATAACGAATCCGCGTCGAACGACTACAATAATATGTGCATATCATTATGTAAAAAGCCCCCCGGTATACGGAAAATCGGATTAAGCGAAAGACAGAAAGAATCGTTGTAGGGATTGGTAAATCGTAAGGCGAGCATTTGCCGGTTTAGACGAGGGGGGTTTCTCGCCGCTCATTCGGAAACATTTCCTCACGAAACACACGCGGGATCCTGACGTAATAATCGAGGCTTTTTATGACATCGCCGCATACGCTGCGGCACGTCCACTCGAGAATCGGACAAAAAAAAGGACTACGGCTTGACTTTCTATGGCTGGCTTGCTGCTACTGCCTCGCACTTCACACAAAACCGCGATTGCCGCACTATAGTCTCTCTCTCTCTCTCTCTTGCGAGCCCGGCAATCTGCTGTATATACCGATTTACGCGAATTTCTTTGTGGATTAAAAGAAAGCACACAGATTTTTCGGATGCCGATAATATTCGTATAATACAGCGACGTTGCGTGAATTATAATCAACGATATTTATGTCTTGAAACACGGTTAGATAAATAACGAAACGATAGTAAAAGAAAAAAATCGGTTTCGCAGTATAGAGTCTTAATTGTTCCTGGGTCTCGATGAAGGCGCGGAGAAAGAAGAAAAGTAGCAATGAATCAACACAGTCTCAAGTGCAGCTCGCCTTATACGGAGCTACCTACTCCGCGGGGAGTGTGTTGCGGCGATACAGCGAAAGCGCCAGCAGCGCTATATACTGTCAGGATCCATTTGTCAACGAGATCGACCCGAGCGGATCGTTTCCGATCGATGCCGGGCTCCTGCAACTCATAGAGCAAGTCGCGACTCGTATTTCACATTCGAGACAAAGGGCCGGGTGCGGCTGTACCGATCTCCTTCTGGCGAACGATCGACGACACCGACCGCCTTTGGCTGCCGCGCTTATCTCGCCAATTGATAACGCTGGACTGCGCAAGCTGCTCTTACGTAAGGGGAGGGCAGCTGCGATCGCGAATTCTCAGACGACGCAATTTACGCGAAATGGCTTTCGCTGGTGTATAGGTATATATGTATAGGTGGCTACTGCGGCTGTGGAATGCGTTGATTATGGATTTTCACCGATCGTGAGGCTGCACTTATGGGCTTTGTATTCTGCTGATGCTTCGATGAGGGGAGATGAGGGTCTTGCGAAAAACTGGCGACGTAATCTGATTCGCGCGGCTTTGTGTGTTATTGAGAGATTTTGGCTGTTTCGGGCTTTACGATACCGATTCTGTTGCGTTCCTCGTCTTCTGAAATTCAGTGTATGCGTTTTAAAATAATTTAAACTGTTTGCGATATAATGGTTTTTGTTTTTATAATGTAATGTGTGTAACCAAGTATTCATGATGTTTAACAAAATAAATTAAAACAATCAAAAATACAATGTACTATTGTTTTACAAATTCTTATGGTCATTTTGATTCAACCACTAAATTTAACATTTTTATTCTAATTACAGAGGGATGACATAAGAAAGTCAATGCTCTAAGGGAGATAATTAAGAATAAGAAAGTAACTACATCAGCTTTGCAAATACAAAATAGAAGAATAGTATATTTTTCATCGTTACGCGATTAAGTTTGAATTGTTAAATTTTCATTCTTTTTTTTAACCAGAGGAAATTTAGAATGTATCAGGGTTCCATACCTCACTGCAACCGAGAAGCCAGATGTAACAGCGCGCATGCGCTCAAACTGCTGCGCGCTTTTCAATTGTCTGAAAAGTAGTAATGGTCAAACTTTCATTTTGAGCCGTGAGCCGTTTTTGCCAATATTAATAAATTAAATCTAGCATCTATAGCGGCAGCTAAGTAGAAGAAAGAAAGTAGGTATGATGTCAGCTTTAAACAGAAGCACTTTAGTTTTAAACTGCTTCTGTTGCGAATTTTGAAGAGAATGTAAACAGAATAAATTTGTTGTAACGTAATGTATTTTGTTATTCAGTGTCAAATATTCATATTTCTCTCTCTTATAAGGTCTTTGCAAAATTACAAGCAAGAATTTTGTTAGTTTGATGTATATACAGTCTTGTCATTCTTATATAGGTATACTAACGGAACCACAATAAAATAAATCATAGTATAGACTAGATAGTAATTATTTTTAGGATATATTTTAAGAGACCATAATCCACTATTTTACATTTTCACACTTTTTAACTTCATTACCTCACACTTGCACATTTTTAATGTCATTAATTATTTTACTGATATTCTATGATGTATTTTCTGCTACTACTAAATGGATTTTAGCGACCATAGTAAGTATTTTTGTATATGTAATATTTACCAATAAAACTATATTGGATGCAGCAAAATTGTGTATTCATAAATGTAAAGAGCAAAATATGTACTTGCGTAAGTTAAAAGTTACAGTTGTACAAATGAATGAATGTTATGAATAAGGAGAAAGTGCAATGGAATGCCCACTTACGCTTGTAGTTTGTCGTCAGAAGCAATGATATTAACGTATTACTTAAAAAATAAATATTTGCAGTTAGGTATGGCTTAAATTATAATTTTTTATTAAAATAAATTATTAAATAGCGCTGAACTATATCTACTCTTCCCAAATTTAATTTGTAGGAAACTATTTTTTTTCTAAAAATATTTATAATAATTAAATCATAAACTGTAGTCTAATCTATAAGTATCGAGATCTACCACTGACCCATATTTTCTAACACTGTATGCACCTAATACTTGCTTATCTAAGAATGGATAAAGAACTTAATTATAGAATACTTATTATAATGAAATCTTGTCACTGATCTAACTATCTAAGGCAACCTCATATCATTATTAAATATTTAAACTCAATAATCTTTCTTTTGTGCAATTAATAATGTTTAAAACATTGATTTTTTTTCTAACGATAAGCCATTCTACAATTAATAATTAAATAACATTCTTTTATATTACAAAATGTAAAGTTGCTCGATAACGTATGCGTAAAGAGTGGGCATCCTTATACTAACAGAGCTTCGAGTGCATATAAAATTTTCGAAAGGAGTATAGATTTCATTCAGTGACCTTAAGTATACATTCGAAAATGCATGGAAACGTACAGAAAAAAGATCAAAATAAGAATTTAAACAGTATCTCACAAGATATATTCATAAGATTTTTACATTTGAAATTCTAATGACAGGACTAGATATTGAAATCATTCTACAATACATTCCAATATAAGTTGAAGTACAATGATCCGAAAAAGAAAAAAGCATGTGCTGACATTCAAAGATCACCATATTAATTACCTGCTTTGATCGGAAACAAGGAAGTGAAGTGTACATGCCATAAAGGATAAAAAAGGAACATAACGTGTTTCGTAAAAGAAAAGAACGAACAGTAAACCATGCGAACGACGTCAGTGACCTTGCCGTGAAAAATTTCTCGATCCGGCATACGAGTACACGCGCATTATTATACTTATGTGCACGCCCGACTCGCGTGGTGTCGAGCTCAACTGTGCCACCGAAGATCGAAATGCAGGATATACAGGGTGTTTGAAAACGTGCTCTTAGTGGTTTTTTCGTAGCTTTAAATTCTATAAACTTGGTCATTAAAGTGGCAATCAACGTAAACGCTGCAGACAATTCAGTTTTACTGTAAGAACCATAATATATTGCTGGTCAATATATAATTATACTCTTTAGAGTTATTGTAGTCGCAGTGCGTCTGCAAATAAAATTCATTTGTTGGTATTTTTAACGCAGCTATAAATATATAAGCTGCAATTAAAAATAATTGTCTCCAATTTTTTTATTCATCTTTTAATAAAAAATCAACTTGCTAGTTCGTTGTATTAAGGGAAATTTTTTTATCATAACCACTCATGTATACTTCTAGTTATCGTATATAACGAATTGCAAATTGTAAGGGGATTACGTAAGTGCAGTATAAAATAAAGTTTCTATTAAATTTTTTAATTTAGTAAAAAATCCATCGATGCAAGATAAAATTAATTTCGTCAACTAGATTAGTACTGTGGACATTATTATATTCGAAGAATTAAAAAAGCCAGCTGAAGACCAACAATCGGCGAGCACCATGTATACACACGCCGGGTAGTAGGAAGAAGGCAAGAAACTCGGGAGCAGCCGCCGCGTGCTTCGGCTCTGCGGCAATCCGTCCTTCGTTCTCCTGCGCTCTCGCGCCCATAGTCCTTCGAGCGTTCAGGGCTGCCGTGAGAGACTCGAGCAATGTTTCCCTTGCTGCAGCCGCATGACTGCCACCTATACATATATACTTACGCGCCCTCTCTTTCTCTCTCTCCTGCACTTGGCTGGCACAGCTTATCTCGTGCTTTCTTGGCTTTCGATTTTTTTTTTCAATTTCTTTGTCTCGGTTCCTGCTGTGGCACTGTGAGAGCCGTAACGTTTTGCTGGCGTGTAGGTATTAATATACGTGCGCTAGAGTCACGTCATGACGTGCGTGTCCCTGCGTCGCGCGCGCGCATATTCGACGCTATCGTATATTGCTGATGCAAGGGAGTCCTGACTGTGTTTTCTCTTTGGAAGAGAAGTTCATGCTAATATGTCTGATATGTTAATCCTGTGCTTAGCTAATTAAGCAATTCGAAGAACTGCGAGGGGGATTTAATTTATGGAGCCAATTGCTTAATTAGCAAACGAAACTTTTTTAAACTCTTATCCAATAAATCTTCTGTGAGATATACATTGTTATGCGCCTATATACGCCGTTGTACATTCTTCGCGGATTGAAGTTGCTGTAGCTGTGTACTGAACGTAAAAGATCAAGGTCACGCCTTGGGTTTATTGATACTGTACACTCGAAAATCTTGTATGCTAATTTATAATAACACGACAAGAGGACAGATTTAGAAACGTCGCGTGTTAGAATATAGTACGTGAAATTGATTTCTGGACGGAGTTTGATTAATGATTATAATATGAAATTTAGGTATACAAGTTCAAATAAATAGTCGAATAAAGTCGGGAAAAATATCTGTCTTAAATGAAAGCTACTTTATATCCGAGCGTATAACAATATGATATTTGCTTGAAACGTGTCTCCCACGTGATTTATATCATCAATCATTTCTATTTATATTTCCTTTTCATACGCCTTAATCACTCTGATCACGTGTCAATTTGTTCGAATATACTGCCACTAAAAAAGTGAATGCAACAAAGTTAAATACCATGATAATTTATACTTTACACCTAGTATTATGTTACTTCGTAAATTTTTATAATTATAGTATTTTAGAAAAGTTTCTTATAAATTGCAACTCGTATGGCTAAACTAGGAGCTAATGTGCTATGACTTAGTCTTACCATGCTCGACATGTATCTACTTACGCTATAGGATATAACATAAGACATGAATCTAGTTGTAGGTATTTGGGCTAATAGTTTAAAGATTCAAATTAAAGTATATATTGTAAGGCTCGGCAATGATAAAACAAAATTCTAAAAATTGAACTGCCATAAATTACAAAATGCCAAAAAAGGAAAGGGCTCTAAAGTTTCTCTGTACTCTCTCCTGGAAGTTCTTTTCTTCGAGCACAAGAAGCACTTAGTACGCGTCTATTGGCCTTTACAGGCCAGGTATATACACGTGTTAAACGCGCCGCGTTATAATGGCACCGATTACTGCATCTCCGTGCGCTCACTCGCGTGGTATCCTGCTTCTCGACGGGCTCGCGCGTAGGTCACGTGTCTCGTGCACGAGAGCCTCGGGTCTGAAGCTGTTGCGCGTTCGCACACTCACATAATGCAGTAGGTCAATCCATGATATATATATTTTCTTCACGCCGGAAAAATTCCGATCTTTCTTAATTCGCTTTGAGAAAATCTAGCTGATAGTAAGAATCAGGTGCACGACTTATCGCTTATCCGATTGACGAAATTTGGCGGTTGTAACAATGTATGTGAAATAAATGAAAGAATGCGTAGTACGAAGTCATGCGAGCCTGTATTTTTTCTAGTGATATAGATATTTTTATGTAATGTGGGTAGATTTTTTTAAAAAATATTTTCATACTGAACTTTCTACCAGTTTTTTAAAAGGTACAGTTCTTGCTAGAGTTAATTCAAAGTCTTGTTAGCACAAGAGACATTAACGACATTAACGAAAAAAACTGTAATACAAGGAATGACTTTTACATTTTTTATCGTCTTGTAAGTCAATTGAATGATGTGCAATACATATCAATTTCTCCAGTTTGACCTGGCAGTAAAAAAATACTTAATGAAATTAATCTACTACATAGAACAAAAAAAAGAAAGAAAAAGATTACATAGGCTTATTTTTGGATAAGGAAGCAAATGCGTTGATTAGCATTCAAGTGTAGGATTTAATTGTTGAATTTTATACATTTATTTTTGTGCACTTATTAGTTGATTGAGATAGCTATAAATGTTTGTCAGTTAAAATTTGTTTATTGAGTATAATATGCATGGTATTTTTAACAAGATTCAAAAAATGATTAAAAACTGCACTAATGATACAAATTCGACATCAAGTTGTTGAAAAAAACAATTAATTTTGTATTCATGAGATGACTTTTTAATGGACCATTCACAGAGTATTAAGTTGCAGACTAAATATATGATTATAATAGAAAAAATCTTTAATTTTCATGAATAATTACTTCGCAATAAATTACTTAAAATCTAGATATTTAATTAACAATGAGTTCAACTATCAATTGCGTTTAAAACAATTCACAATCCACTGTTAGGAAAACCACGTTTAAAAGCACTAGGAGAAAAAGGGAATATAAAAACTTGACACGAATCTCTGAGTTAGCGAGTTTTGAAGTTAGCAATTATCGTGTTTTTTCATAAGCCTCTTGAACCCTAAATCTTGCACGAATTTATTATTCCTTGACTGCCATAAAAATGCAAAACTCACTGGCACGCTTAAATTTTACACCACCGAAGTGAGAAAGTTTCTAGCTATAAAATGCATAAAAAATGCATAAAAGTAAATTTTTTTTCTGGTTATGTAATTTTGCCGAGCCGTTTATTGTGTTACATTTACACACTATTTTTATTTCCCAGCAAGATCTCAAATTGTTTGTGCAGAAGCTTTGCATCACTCTGCGTTTACATTTGGTATTGAAAAGCCGAGCAATAATTATAACGATGGGAACTTTGCTAGTTAGCGAGCTACACCTTGTTTTTTTGAGCAACTTGAAATTCAGCAATGCTACTATATTCGTTAGTTTAGTCAATCTTTCAAAATCGAAATGGTTCTACAAAATTTTCGAATTTCAAACGCTCATATTACATCGATTATCGAAATTCTCATATATTCATTCTAGGCCCTTTCCATAAATATTCCTCAAGCGTTACAACCATCAGCCTACACCTCCTCTCGCTTCTTTTCCACACGAGTACGCGCGAAAGCCATAAGCCGTTCAGCGCCTCCCACATATATAGACTCAGCGCAAAAGCTCTGCGTCAACTCCCACGTGTTCGCGTATAGTCTCCTATTCCGCTAAACTCCTAGCCTGCAATGCACGCATGCCTGCGACGCACTCGTCGTTACATTATCCAACTTCCGTTTCCGCGTAACGATCATCGACAGAGAACAACAGTAGCCTACGGCACATCAGCTGCAAGTATTATAAATATATCCAGCGAGATGAGGAGAAAGACTGCACACGATCGAAAGGAAGCGAAAAAGGAGAGCGAGAGGTGTCCAGTGCTGCGAACGAGGAAGTGTCAAGGTTGCAAGGCCATCGACGAGTGAGTCGAGCTCGAAGGCGATCGGGAGCGCGAGAGAGTATAATGGGGTACTACCATATACACACATACGTATACAGAAAGACCGACGGAGAGAAGAGAGAGAGAGAGAGAAAGAAGAAAGAGATCGGCTATCACTGGCGCAGAGCCGTGTCGCGCGCGCAGCTCCGACTGCCGGGGGTGTGGCGGGGAGTCCTGTGGACTTATAAATGAGACTCCCCGCGTTCTCCCGGTACACAGAAAGCGTGAACCGCGTCGGTCGGCTGGAGTAGCGTGCAGTTACAACGCGGAGAGGAGCACAGCAGCAACAGTAGAGCTCTTCAGCATCACACACAACTCAGATACATATACCTGAGATCGTCCGATTTTTGTTCGAGGATCGAAACTTGGCAGTCGACATGATTTACGCACTGGTGAGTTTTGGCTTTTCTTTTTTCTCCACATCTTAGTTTTTGGTTTCCTTCGTACCTTTTTCAACTAATCGCTGATATAGTTCATCGACTAGGAGTAAGTATCCTATATACATAGAGTAGCGGGTATTATATACACGTAGGTGTACGAGTTAGTGCGCCGGGATTTTCGAACAAAGGAAAGTGAAAGGTTAAGTCGAGCGCGGAGAGAGAAACAGAGTCTCCGTGAAGCGGGTCATACGGCCGCGCCCGACCTTTTCCGATGAGACCGTTTTACCGTCGCCACTGCTGCTGCTGCTGTCGATGATTTTCTCTGGGCTTCTTTAGCTACTGTTATACCTACGCTTATACCTTTGTTCGAAACCGATTGGATTTTGTGGCTTTGAACGGATCGCCGATTTTCTTTTTTTTTTCGCTCGATTTTAATACCTCCGATTCGATTGTATAAAGGGACTTTCCGCTCTGGTTTTGAGAAAGGAAAATGCTCTATACCGGTTATTTTGAAGTTACAACAGAGTGACGCAACTGTTTTCAAATGTCTGACGACATGACGTAACAATGGGACATTATAACGTTGTAGGATTATGGTCCTTAATTGCCGATTTTTATTTTTTCGAAAATGAGAATTTACAATTCGAGAGCAACGTTATGAAAGTTCAATCCCATAATTTTTACGCGGATCATAATATTGTCACGCGGCATATAGCACGGCTGACTAGGTTCGATTGTTACTACTGAAACGTGAAGACGTGAAACGCTTATTAACGGCTATAGCTGCAGGTTGCAACGCAATCTGAGAAATATTCACAGGTGCAGCATTTAGTGATTCTCGATTAGAACTTGGCTCGGCGGGCTCACATTGATTCTTTATATAAACGTGCGCACTTATCACATTTGACGCGTGTAGTATTTATTACGCGCGATAAAATTAATCAATCGCGAGAGTAGAGTTTTTTTCTAACTATATGGATTCTATTATTAATTTTTATTTATTATATCTTTGTACGACTTCATTAGACATGTGTAAAAATGAGAAGTCCACCTTTACTTTCGAAGGTTTTCAATTATATATTATGTCGGGAGGGCGTAGCAGTTGTGTGCATTAATTAAAAACGAGATTGAATGACTAGGGCGATTTCTTAATCTAAAGAAATAGATTATGCAATCGATTATCTTAACGACTAGCGCGGTCACAAAGAGATTACACGTTTCAAATGTATCCGTATCACAATTATTTATTCATCGAGGAATGCTACTGCTAGATACACGTCTGGCTCTCGCAATCTAATTGATTTTATTCATCTAATACGACAAAAAACGTCTTATCACAATAGGAAGCTATAGTGGATAATTAATTGTTTCACGTAAAAGTTTTGAAAGAAAGTCTTAGATATGCAGATTGCAAAATGCATTTTTAAAGAAAAGGACAACTAGTGATTGATAGATGTTAGCGGAGTTAGTACAAGAAACCTGACTGTTATCGTATAAATCAAAACCTCAATACGACGTTATCACATCGGTCCGGTTAACAGAGTGGATATGAAATGTCCTGTAAGTTACCCAGATTCGCAAAACAAAGGGATACATATTTCACATGTTACTTTATGACCATAATCAACTTATAATGTATCTCGTATACGTAATATTATATCTAGCGACGTGAACGCCCACCATTCAGCCATTCAATGGATACGTGACTCTTGGATTTTGGCATGATCACGGAGCGTTAAATGTAAAATCAGTTTGAGAGCTTTGTTACGCCTACAGCGTTAACAGACAATGTTTATGAAGTAATCAATAATGACACTCTTCCGCGAGAATTTCGTCAACACTGACACTGTATAATCAATCTAATAATAAAAATTTTTCGCGGCACCAGTCACGCCAATTTGCATAAAGTAAAATATCGCTATACGCACGTGATAATCAAGCTTCAAACAATAAACAAAGTACTGAAAGATTAATAACACTGTGTCGACTCAATAACAATAATGCATCGAAACGTTCTGAGATAATTAGCTGCTATAAGGCATTGATCCAGTTGAGAAAGTGAAATGCCATTCGCCAGGTCATTCACAGCGACCTTAACTGCTCTCATTCATCCCATCAGTAGTGACCTTTCCTCACGATACAAAAATACACACACAAAACGTGAAGTAACGCATATTTTTGAATACGTAATAACCATCTAGATCGGCACCTTACTATATAACTGGTTCTCGCAGACTGAATTATAATTATCTCAAAAACTCGCGAACCCAACGATTCGTAGACCTTCGACTAACACTTTATTTATTTTCCACTCACCCAATAAAAAGAACATACGCACAGCCTTACCGCCGTAAAGTTTTTGCGTGTGACGAATTCCCCGCACATTCCCAACACAGTCAGTCTGTAATTTTAGCTCACAATGAAAAAAAACCACCGTTCCACTTTCAGATACTCCTCTCCTGCGCGGTAGCAGCCAGCCAGGCCCAATACCCAGGTGCTCCAGGTGGCTACGCAGCTGCACCAAGCTTTGGTCCCCCAGCGCCAACCGGTCAGGATGGTACCGTAGTCGACACCCCCGAGGTCGCCCAGGCCAAGGCCGCGCACTTCGCTGAGTTCGCCCGTGCTGCCGCCCGTGCCGCCGAGGACAAGTCCCAGGAGACCGGAGCCTACGGACCCCAGTACGCCGGACCCAGTCGTCAGTCGTTCGGCTACCCAGGACAACCCGTGCCAGCCGCTGCTGGTTCCCCCTTCGCTCGTGCCAGCTACAACCCTGCCCCGGCCCCGGTTCACTACCAGCCCCAACCTGGACCAGCACCAGCCTACCATCAGCAGGCCCACTTCGGACCTGAACCCAAGGCTTACCAGGGACCCGCTGGAGCTAAGGCTCCTTTCGTACCTGCTCCTCTCGCTGAGGACGGAACCGTCGTCGACACCCCTGAAGTCGCTGCTCTCAAGTCCGCCAGGCTCCAGGAACTCGCTGATGCTGAGGCTAGGGCCTACAAGTACGGAGGAGACGAGTACTCCGCTGAGGGACAAGGTCGGTTGTCATGCAATATGTTTTTCTTTGAGAAACACCTACATTGATATATGCTTGTTTTGCTATTGGAAATCGATGGGAATTTTTTTCCGAGCTATGTTATTGCTAGTTGTTACGTGCAATACGAATTTGGAGGTCAAACGCGACTTGTTAGGAGCTATGGGCTTATACACCTTCACTTGGGCGCTGATGCAAGGAGATGTTGTAAATCATAAGTGACCTTACATTGATATTACTTGGGCAGTAGATGTATCTTATTGTAGAAAGTTAGACGACAAGCTTTGTTCGGTACAATGGGTTGACTGTTAAGAATCGAGTGTAGGTAACTTGGTAAACGCGCACCGAGAAAAATATCGAGACGTTGGAAATTATTTTACTGATAATTCTATTAGTTTGTTATGCGATACATATTTGGATATTGGATAAGGTCTGACAAACGTTTACATAACTCATAATGACATGTAGAGCATTTGATCGATATTTTTAGATCGAGCTGAAGATAATTTATGCAATAGGAAAGCGTAATGTATGACTAACAGGGATCTGTATTAGGGATAAAAAATGTGTATAGGTATTGTGATACCCTCAAGGGACTTACACCAACATTCCGTTCAGCACGTGCTTTGAAAATTAATTGTGTGCTAATGACATTTAAGAATCCTAATGCATATCTATAGAAATCAAGATTAACATAATTTTTGTCCAGTCACATTATTGCATTCTAATATTCACATTCTTTTTGGTATACCTCACTCATAATACATAAATAAAAGAAATCACCGATAGCATTTTTGGTGCTGGCGTTCAATACTATTTTTTCAACTTTGACTTGAATCAATTTTTAAAAATAAAGCATTATAAAACCGCTCGCATCATATACAAGGAATTTCTCTCGCGAATTTCTTTTCGTTACGCAACATTAAAACAAACAATTTTTATACTTTCAACATATACACGAAAGAATAATAACATTCTCGAACATTACACGGACCCTCATAACCTTCGAGGAAGATTTCCGTCAAAGTACGGCATTGCCATATATATCGCATGATACTCTGTCACCTATCAAGGCGAAACTAATTATCCGCGTCATAAAATGCATTCACTCTCTCTTGGAGAAACGCGCGATGCAAATTATTCAACAGCTCCGCACAATAAGAAGAAAAAGAAAATATCGGAAAGATAAAAAATGAGCGAGAGGTCAGCGCGGAAGCGTGTAATCATTTCTACACCACAATGCATAAGACAAGATGATGTGTCGTAGGTCACGAACCGCGCGATTATGCCGCGGGCTATATCATTTCGCGTCTCGTAATCCAAGAGAGTGAGAGAGAGAGAGGAATAAAAAAAGCACCGGTAGCAGCGCGCGGCGCAAAACCGGTTCCCGATGCTCTTGATCGCTCTATCTCGCGAGTGCGCTCACCTCGACGTTGTTTGCTGCATCGATATAACAATCGCGAAATCATCGAAGGCTGATTGCGACTTACGACCGATGATGATCGATCGTAGAGGCTAAGGGTCGTCATCGTTTCTGTTATACGAGAAAGTTGGCGTCGGGAATGCTTCGGTGTATGAGTATTGCAGAATCGCGCGCAACGAGAGGTAACAATTTACATAATTTTAGAAAATCACGCGAGACACTCGCTGCGCTTGATTTTGTGGATTACTCGTTACGAGTGGTTTTGTTGTTTTCAGCTGGTTTGGTAATTGATGCTGGTTTTGTAATTGATTGCCGAATATGATATTATCTACTTTTGCGTTACTTAGTGTTAGCTTTTCAAAATTATATATTATATAGGCTGTTGGATTTTGTTTTTGATTGCATAATAAATTAAATAAGTTTCGCGATTACTGTTAAAATTTGCACGATTATGTGTGATTATGCAAAATAATAGGTTGAATAATGACTTACTATGTATTTTGCATAATTGGCGGAGATTATTTCATTCATAATATCATTTTCTCTATTCTTACTAAAACAGTCTTCTTACGTTTGATATACTTGAATTTTATGCATAATAGGTGTGAATATCAATTACTATAAAGTACATTCCGGCCAGCTCTTATTAATCACTTTAACACTTTTTTAATAGATCCAAGTGTTTGATTTTATAGGGATTTTTTGTTCACATCGTAAATGCCTTTAGCTACCTGAGGAAAATTAAGTTACAACAGCTGGTATTAATCATAAATCACGAAAAACAATTTACCTTTAATTTATAGCGTCACTACATTTTCTAGCTAAAGGTAAACACGTCGCGCACCTATCGCAGCTAGGTCGTAAAATTTTTTCCGCTCTATAACGAGGTACTGCTAGCCAATCTTGGAATATCCATTAAGAAATATTAGGTGCACATTAACCTTTGTACAGACTTGCAATACTACCTGTCGCTCTATATTTTACCGTGGAAACAACGGAATTTCGCAGCTAATAATGAAACTGCACGAATTAATGATCACTTATGAAATTTAATTTTCCCATTAATGGCTGTTAAATACGTCATAACCTTGTCACATTTAAGAGGATTCACCGAAAACTAACTTAGTATATAGTTATATTAATTTATTTGATTGAGCTCACAATAAACTAAACTTTTTTATTCTTTTTTTGCAGGCCAATACCAAGCTGGACCCCAGTCCGGCCAATACCAACCTGGACCCCAGTCTGGCCAATACCAAGCTGCACCCCAGTCTGGCCAATATCAGGCCGCCAGAGCATCCTACCCTGGTGCTCCTGGTGCTTACCCCGGTGCTCCCCAGGGATTCGCCGGTGCCGCACGTTCGTACCAGCCTCAGCCCCAGGCTTACCAACAGCCCCAGTACCAACAGCCTCAGTCTTACCAGCAACCACAGAGCTATCAGTCTCAGTACTGAGCGATTTACAGCTCACCAATGATGGGCGATCTCGGCGTGATTTTTCCACGTCTCTTTACCATACTGCGTTAATACCTGTACATAATTTAGGCCGATAATAAATTTTTTTTCTACAAAAATTCTACTCGTTGAGAGTTGTGTGTAATGTGTGTGATTTGTACCTTGCTTGCATGATTACCTTTGGGACTTTGCCTGAGATACTTCGACAGATGTCGGTATTAGATAATTGATAGCTATGTTCTTTATGTTTAGTGATCACGATCTTGACTGCCAAGATTTAAATAATAATAATAATCAATATTTGTTTTAGATTATATTTAATTTTAATATGAAATTTCCTATGCTTTTTTATGATCATTCTTAATGCAATCGTGCTCTTAAGATTATAAAAAAATGAGAACAAGAAAGCCTTTTATTGTCGGATAAAACTTAGATAAAACATGTTATCTATGAATTTTTTGTACGCAGTGTACCAGATTATTATTGAGTTTAGCAAAGCTAAAACACGTGAACAGTTTATAAATTAATTATATATAACAAATGCATTACATTTTTATTAAAGATCAAGTGAAATCAAATTAGTTTCTATTTCACAAATTTTTTCACAAATCAGGTTATCACTGACATTTCTTTTTTTGTAACACTTTCGTCTTACCGGTAATTGCTGTTTACAAATGTAACACTTTAACAAATTCATTTTTTTCTACTAAACATATTTAATATAATTGAAATTTCTTTGTGGGAAAAGTGCTGCTTTGATGATGAAAAAACGATGCATATAACTTACTTTTACCTTCTTAGTGTGCTCAACAGCATCAGCTCATAATGATAACATTTCATTAACCATGCGCATAGCTACAGGTTACAAACTCCAAACTATTCAGCGTCATGGCTCGATGATCATAGAACATATTGAGAATGATTAATTATCAATCTACAGTGATGCTTGTCGATCTTGAAGCGATAGAATACTGACACAATTTCGTTGCTCCTAAAAGTCTACTCTCAAATTCCAACGACAATACGTCAACCTCTCAGTGTTAATTTCTTAATTGTATCAACTATTTGAGCACGAAGCATTTTGTGCGTACCATTTCAGCATGCATCACATTTAATTTTAGTTACCTTGAATTATTTTAGTAAAGTAGATTAATAGATTAGTATTATTGAGTCGCGTGCGACGACATACTGCTGCCCTTTATAAGTATAAAATGAGAAATAATGCAATCATAACAATTTTATGTATTACTTACTTATTACATGTTACATATTATTACTTATATATTGGACATTCAACAATTGACAATAACTAAAGAAAACATATGCAACTAATTTGTTATAACATTTTTCCATGCTTATAAATATTGAATGTTATAATGTAATTTATTATGTTTTTTGTGAAAAAAATAAAAGAAACAAACCTTATTTATCAATAACAAACAGAATTTACTCCCAATTATTCATTGATCACTTTATATAGCATGTAAGGTAGCTGCATGAAAATAAATCCATTCAATATTCAGTTGCTACGTAATCATGAAAAGTATGAGCTATTAAATCTCAATGATTTTATGATTTTTGGATCCCCTTTATCATTCTAAGATTATTTAAATCCGTCAGTACGGTGTATTAAAAGATAGTGTTATAACATTTGCTTGTCATTTGACGCTGGCTTTCTCAACATTTCCTATCGTTTTATCAAGGTACAGTAAACCATACGCATTTATAATTAACCATTTATAAAATAAGTTATGATTTATATAGAAACAAAATATTATCTTAAAATGATGAAATACAGGGCCTTTGTACAAAAAAGGAACGAACATAAAGAAAAGGAACAAGCGGCTTATTCCTTGTCTGTGTTTCTATTCTACATATATAGTAACCAATGCTATTTCGTGTACTTATTTCTTTTCTTTATATTTGTTTTGTTCCTTTTTCTGTGCAAAGGTCTATACGCTCCTTATTATTATTTTTCAGGTATATGTATGAAAAATAATAATAATAATAATGCACTATTGATTACTTATATGGAATTTCTTAGGTATATTTCTCATTTCTTTTACTTACACAGTTTTCAGAATGTTATCTTCTGCAACTTTGATATTGCTTCTAGCATGTCTCTGCACTGCCAGTGCACTTCCATCTCATCGCTCGAAATCTGAAAATGTTAAAGCTACTACTTTACAATCTGATGATCAAGAACAAATAAACTTACGAAATGTGGAAATATCAAGCAGTTCGAACAATCCAAAAGCTGCGGGAAAATCAGATGATATCGAAAGATCTGAGTCAAGAGAGGTTGGGCAATTAGGCGATCTCGAAGATTTAAGAAGACTTGAAAAACCAGAAAAACCAGGTAAACCTCATAGCCCAAAACCCATAGAGCAGGGACCATCGGACGAGCCCGGAACAATAAGAAAACCAGGATTCGAACTAGTTGGGTCCGAAGAGCCAGGAAATCACGAAGAGCCTAGAATTTCGGGTAAAAATAAAGATGTGGAAAAACCTAAACCACCGCCACCTGTGAAACCATCAATCATTGTTAATATCAACTCTTTAAAAATTGATAAACTTGAAGTAAATCTTTGATCTTTGATTAATTTAAATATCGTATTGTAGAATCTTGATATACCAATAAATACATTAAATAATCATATAATTAATAAAGATGGTAGTAATCTTTAATGCATGAATATTTTTGCATTACTAATTATTTTGAGCTTTCACGTTTGTACAAATGTAAAATTTAAGATAACATATGTATACAATGTTTCATATACATTACAGGCTTTGCTATAAATATATAATACTATACATTAGATTTTATTTGATAATAATTCATAGCGAACAAAGAAAATGCAGAAGTTATTTAAGTGCGCGTGAAAATACAGGGTCATCAGTTGGTTCATTCGAGCTGTAAATGTATTACCGCCCACCTTTCTCACGCTTAAATATTAGAATGACGGCAGTGTATTATACACATTATGTATATTACTAAATTGCGCTAATGAGTAATCGAGTAGCATATGAGCACCAGTTTGACCTAGATTTATCTGTGCAATGCATATGGCATCCTTCATCCTATTCATACACAGATTTACGGCAAAGTATTTTTCTATTATGCTAATTTCCGTGATTTATGAACTCATTTTAAAATTTAGTGTCTAATTATTGAATTTATAGTTTTGTTCAAGACAATAAAACTCGGTGTAGAAAATTACACGTTTTAATAATTTCGAAATATCATTTTACAAGTGAAAGACCTTTCTATGGTTCTGTTATGTATACTAAATCATTTAAGCGTGCAAAGAAACTGTAAGTAACTATTGAATCTTGATTTTACGCGGATAATCATCTTTTTAAAATTAGTATATAGACGCGTTGCTATGTGAAAAATATTTGCAAATTGGTTGCTATAGTAGTAATAACAACAACCTGCACTTGCAGGAATTGCTGAATGAAGAAGTAAATATAGTGCATGATTAGATATTTCTCAATCAAGAACTAAAAAATGTAAGTCAATTATTTAATAATATTTATCCATTAGAGTCAGCTCACAGACACGGTAATGTTTATATTTATTCGATAATTCTCATCCTTGTCAGTTATAAACTTCACAACTATTTATTCAAAGGTTATGAATTTCCTGTTAGCTCTATTTATATCCAAAACCATACTGATGCTTCTTTCACAATATCGATCTATAAACCATTCAACATTTGCTTACCCCACCAAATATCAAACTCCAAAACGTGATGATCGTCTATCAATCTACGATTCAGCTATAAGTGCAGCAGATTCGCTCCATTATTCCCATAACAATCCAATGCGCGTCTCCATCGCTTTTCGCGTCGATTATGGGCCACGGCACTCTCGCTTCATTCACGATTTCGCGATTCGAGCGAGTGTCGTAACGCACGCTTCGTTCGATCCAACACCCTGTGATGGGACGTGAGAAGGTGAGTCGACGAGAGAGCGTGTCGAGAGCATCGTGATACTTATACCTCGGCAATAAAGCGCCTGCTCTTTGTGCACTTCATTACTATTTTTCTCTCCCTCTCCGTTTACTGGAAGGAAAAAAAAAGACAAGGCTCAACATTCGAATGCACTTTGCTGATCCTCCCTGAAGTTCTCGATCGTTTCTTGGGCAATCGACTTGTTTGTAGGCTGATTCGATTCCTTTTTACCGCCTCTTTTAAGAGAGAGTTTTTGTATGCAGGTGATTTATAAGAATTTCGCGTGATTTTGCGGACTCATTCGAAAGCGATTCGATTCGCATTTAGCTTGTATTGTGTTCAACATTGAAAAATCGCTGGGATTTTGTTTTATTTTTATAAGTATCTTCTTTTCCTAACCGTGTTAATTAATATCCTATGCATCGAATGATGTAAGTAATGTTTATTAATTTGTCTTCATTATAGGTGCACTAGAAAACAAAAATAACTTTCTCTTCTTAATTAATTTATTCACAGAAAAACAGTGCACGATCTACCTTTTTAACTATCATTCAGGAAAATGCACGTACTCTCACTTCCTCTACTTTCTGGTCACTAACAAAAATATAGCTTTCGTTGGTAAGGAAACCTGCTATTTCACCTAAAATATAAAATTAATCAGCAGCATATCACTTGATAAAGCAGCAACTGCTCTCACCTACTTCCGTGCTAAATAATCCCTAATCTGTGGCGTTAAAAGTTTTTATCGGTTTATTGATCAATTCTAATACAGTTTTGATAAAACTTCATCGCTTAAATTGGGCTTCAGAAACACGCACGTGTACGTCTTTGGAAAAACGGTTGAACTAATTAAATTATCCGCCTATCGGTTTCTTCCGAGTTGCTAGTTCGGGAGTGAATTCCATAAAGGATTTTTATTTTGTTTTTTTGTCCTCGGTGAATTGCATGTCCATCGAATGAATTGCGTGGAGGCGTGCTCACGATATCACTGACCGCGCGTTATACTTGCGCAACTCAATAATATATATCAAGAGCCGCGCGAATGAAGTCTTATAGCGCCATCTCTCTCTTTATTCGTCCAGCGTTATAGTTAAGTAGGATGATTTGCGCTCGTACTCGCTCTCGTAATCCAAATCCAGGCTTCGTGCGTGCGTTATACTCTCGATGATTTTCCGGTGATTTCTCTTTTTTTTTGTCAACGCTGCGGCTGCGGAATTCGATGCAACGGAACTATACTCTGGCATTGCCGTGTTTATGTAAAGGATGCAGCGGATTGACTGGCATATTTATTTTTTTGAAATAAGAGTAATGAACTTATATACATTCCTGTATAATAATACTTATATGGAGTAGGCTCCTTGATAATGTGATCGTTTGATATACATAATAACGCCTCTTTAGAAATATGCGGAAATATTTTTATGGCGATCTAATTGGGGTGTACGAGGCTCATGCTATACGTACCAAACGGCTACGGAATTTCAAGGTGTAGTTCAAGAGTGGTTTGCTGAACTGCTTTGTAGGAGAGTAGCTTTCAATGCAAATGTTATTAAAACAGTATATTTTAAATATAATAAATTTTAAACTGCAGACTAGAACGCAAAAAGGTTTAGAAACATTTTTAGTAAAAACCAGACAAAATAGACAAATTTTAAACAATGTTATACTTTTGAATTCAAAAAAAAAATACTCATGATAAGATACCTATTACAAATGTATTTTTGTGTTGTCGATATTGAAAATTAATATAACGAATTTTAAAGGTAATTTAAAAAACAATAATTTTAAGAATTAATAAAATTTTGTAGATGGATTAATAATATTAGTTTATTTATATTAATTAAACTTCCAGTACTAAACTAACAATAACTGAATGGATTGTGTTCAATTAAATTCCACTTGAGAACCGGTCAGGTGACTTTCGCGACTTATCGTAGTGTGTGATATATCAAATTTTGTATTGTTCACATTTTCTACTTACGCTGAATATAAAATTATCAGAGGAAGTATAGACGAATATAATAGTATTAATTTCTTTAATTATTTGAATTTAATTTACGTCCTCAATATTTTTTTTGAAATATAAAACAAGCTAAGAGGTAAACGTTGATAAACATTTCGTAATTAGTTACATAGTATATTTTTCTTTGACTGTTTTCATTGCGTCAATATTAGAGCTAATCGATTATGTCACCAATCAATTACATCATTTAAATCAGTAAATAAAATTTTTGTCTACAAGCAATATCAAAATTGTTACGTGTGTTTTCAAGTTTTACCGAATAGATTTTTTGAATACGATTACGAAATATCAAGATATGTTATTTAACTTCTAATTTTTCAGAATAATTAATAGGTATTAAATAATTATAGTATATCTTCAATTTTCACCGTGATTGGAATGTAATTTGTGACCTCACTGTCCGTCGCCTTTTTGTGATATTGGGGAGTGAGAAGAGCTGTATAAGGATACGAGGGATAGGATATACGATTAGGAGACGAGATGGGTATTGTTCTTTACTAATTCATTTAAAATACCTATTATTAAATATAGATTTTATTTAATGATCCTTATAATTTATCCTATAAATAATTGTTTTATAAATAAATTGTAACATATCCAGATTAACAGAAGATTAATTCAAGATACTAATACTTTGATGACAATTTCGTGAAACGTGTGATTCCAACAGAAGTAAAAATTGTTTAAAGAACTAAAAAACATTTCAGCTTAAACATAACATAGCATCATCGTGTAAAAATAGTGAAAATTGTTCGACCAATGCTTAGAAAAACCTTTTATTTACAACAAAATGATTAGAATCCAGTTCTAGTTAAAAATAAGAAGAAATTTAAACTCACAACAGCCTATTACATTTTGAACTCTGGCCTAATTTTCAACATTTGCAATAAGACTTTCTAGTGACAGGGAAAAGTTACACAAACTCAAAAATTTTTGGACATAACCGGATTTCAAATAAATCATAAGGTATTTTGTTAGAAAGGCAACTTTTTCAAAATTCCTTTTAAAACTAATTATAACCTATAAAAATCATATGACCTTAATGTAAGTTAACGTCGAGAAATTCTAAATATACCATACGAACATTCAGTGACGTGGATCGAAGGATTAAATTAAATGGTAAAGTAGTTCATTTAGAAAGTGATATATTGACATTTCGTTTATCACCTGGCGAAGAAAGCTTCTATCTCTTGAATTAGAGTAGGGAATATAAGGAAAAGTTAAAATGCGATTATGTCACTTGGTCCGATCATTTGAAATTTTCAAAAATCAATGCTTGAATAAATTACACTAATCATCCAGAATGTTTCAAACGTTCGTCCACTACTAAGCCATAGGAAGATGCAAAGTTCCCTCAGGAGGAAGCAATATTGTCGCAGTCATTAATTACGTCATTAGTGACGTCAAGATTAAACGATGGATTTTTTAATGAATAAAATACATAATAATTTTTTACTTTAGTTAATGATGAAAGTAAAACTTTTCATATTTAGATGACTCTTATATGCACAAAATAAAAGTATTAGCAAAAAGTACAACATGAGTTTATTTTGATTATTTAAAGGTTCTATGCCATTCGAATTGTAGAAGTACATTTTTGTGACTGTATTATCTAATTTTATGCAACCCTAAAAATCATGTGGTTATGTTATATCAAGCTTTGATAAAGTTATAAAACATCTTATTTAAGGCAAGTTTATTTATACATATTTACTTGGGTGGGATTAGAAACAAGAAGAAAGGTGTTGTGAAATAGTAGATATAGTGTTCGGTAATAGCATGTAAAATTTTCGCGTGTCTTAACAAGGATATTTCTTTTGAATAAATTAAATTGCCAATCGAAATCACTGGCTTTACGGAAATATTTTTCTAACGAATTATTAAATCTTATTATCGAATGCTTTATTAAAATTCTCGAAATAAGTAGTAGAGCAAAACATGATTGATTGAACTAGAACATTTTTAAAAATTAGGTCGATTGAGGGCAAATATCATGATTATCAAGTGATGTGTATTTCTGAAATAGAAATCGGCAATTACGCACGGAAAGTTGCAGATGAAGATCAAAATTCCTAAAAAACTTTGCGAGTATATATTTATATATTGTACATAAGTTCAAAAACTTTGCGTAAAATGCTCGATCAAAATATATTCAGCCGATTAATCGGATAGGCTGAACACTAAATGATTAAAAATATTGAAATTTATAAATTCAATAAAGAAATGTCCATCTACTGTTTGCGCAAGCTTGATCATGACATTGATGCAACTTGATAGACTGCCAAATATTAGTAATAATTATATTTTTATAAAGATTAGTATAAAGATAGAGTCGAGAAAAAGTTTGTGCATAAACGTAACTTTATAACTTTATACACTAAGTGGTTGAAAATCTATCTAAATTTATCTTGAACTAAAATAAGAAGTGTGAACTGAAAATGATGCAAATATTACATCTGAATCCATTAACCCAACCCTTACATATTACGTTTACGTTTGTGCAACCGTGCAGCTGTATTATGCAAAGATGCTTAATTCACGCATAATATATAGAAATATATAACGCTACAAAGTACACAAGTTATGCCTGAATACTCTGTATTTATTTTTTGATTTTTCGCGCGTATGTCATTTAGCCTTACGTAAGACCTATCCTTTACCTGAAACTTTATGAATCTGATAATTATAAATAAAAATATTGATTTTATACCAAAACGATCATTAAATATTGATCTGTGAAATTGACGACAGTTTTATTTCCGGCATTTCCGACGATGAAAACAAACTTATAGTTCCGCTTCCGATTCACTTAAGCTTTCTCCTGATCCTGAACTTAAAAAGAAAACTAATGCCCGATAACACCTATCGAACTCATCGAAAATTTTCATTAGCGATAGCATAATGAGACTCGCTTCAAATCGACTATCCACACACATTAAAGCTAGTACGTAGTATATCGTTGATAGGAATGCGCGATTAATGTTGTAGTAAGATTTTTATTAGTTTAACGTGATTTTTTATACTCTCTTCAGATCGTATGGCAGTTGAAAATTTCCCTGAAAACTAGGAAACGCGGTGAATATCGCGCGCGGCACGTGTTATCGTATTTAATTGCCATATACGACTCCGACGCGTTACTGGACATCGGCGTCTGTAATATCCCGGGCGGTGGCTCGGATTAGGCAGGCGCGTACCATTACGTCAAAGTCCAAATCGTATTTTGATAAATATAAACAAGTCCTACGCAACATCACCTATTACGACCTCGTTAGGCTTATTACGTACTCTATATAACTTGGCGATTTTTAAGTTTACAGGGCATCAGTTAGTGCGATCGAGGTTGTCTCCGGAAAAAAGCTCGATCGCAAAATTACGAAGTGTCACCTGCACGTACTTACGCGTCGCACAACGTTTTGAGGTGTAAAAATGTTGCTCTCTTTAGTTTTGATATCAATGCGCGGTGAAATCCTTAGAACCTGTTATAACGTGCGTATATACTCTATTTTTCAGCGCAGAGCTCCGGAATTCGCTGAAATAAGAATAGTGCGTTATTCGTAAACGAAAATTTAGAAATGATTAAGATTACAGAATGAATATGAAACAAACAAAAATTGACTTGCATAAATGTCTATGCTGAATAATTTTACATCATCGGCGTGATTTCTGGAGTATTACTCAATTGATTTTATTATATCAGGGTCTTCGAAGGATAACTTACGGGCATTTCTATTACGTATGAATTTTACTATCAATCGATTTTTTTTACTTTTAGGCACGACCGGTGTACAGGAGAGTCTTATTTGATGTTATAAAACTTTATCGAGGCTAATATGGTTCTTCTTATTTTCATGAGCTACTTTGATTTTCACAGAGTTAGTTTAGACGTAATTCTGAGAAGTCCAATGCTATAATATATCTACTGTGACGTATAACGTTGCGAATGATTAATGTAATAATTTCTATATTCTTCATTACACATCTACATTATGTTATGCTATTTCTGCTCATTTAATATTATCGCATAAACTTCATTTTTAATTTTTCCGTAAAAATATATTTATTTTAACAATTTTTTATTTTAAAATGTTTATTTCAGTAATAGGACTGTGAATGATTTGTTTTTTATTTAGCAATTGTGAAAAATCTTAAGTTTATTCTAAATCTTCATTTATATTTAGTTTTCAACAGTTTTGTAGGTTTACTTTAAGAATCCATCAGAATAGCCGTATTTGCATATTGAGATTATCATTTAATACCTGTTTCTTATACAAAAATTAAAACAACAAACGAGACCTTGAAATAAGGATCTTTGATATAAATGCATTTAACACATACCCCATATTAAAAACACTAACCATTAAATAGGCCGCAGTGATCTGTTTCTTCCCGTTAAATTCAAGAAATAATTATGTCAAAAGAAACACTGTACCGACGTGTCAAATATTTGCTTGGACGTAGGATATGATTAGAAAATTTCTAAACGCAGAATGTCTCTAAAACTGAGTTACATTAAATACAGGATTTACTGTTTTTATTACTGGATCAAATATAAATGAAGAAATTAGCGTAATTATAGTTACAAAAGAGTGACATGTATATTCAAGGAAATAATGTAGCTCAATTCATCACTTATATGAGTAATCTTTCTTATGGTAGGCCGTGTAAATTGCTACTTTCAACCAGTATTTAGTCACTAGATTGTCATTACCAAAAGGTAATAATCACTTATATACTCGTAATTATATTTACGTTACTTAATCAGATTCATCCGGAACGGCTTGTGTCGACGAAAACAGGTGAGTACTTATATTCTGTTTATAGTATCAAAGAATTCTTCGAAGTGCAGAATCGACAAAAATTTGAATTTGAGTTCTTTTACAATAATTATACAAGTGATTTGCGATACCAGCTAAATTGATGGTAACTTGCTGATAAATAAGTTAAAACTATTTCGAAAAATTGATCAAAATATATTTGTGTATAATTAATAATTTATGACAAATCCACCAGGCCTAGAAAAAAAAAATGTAAAGAGGCATACCTCAACGCAGTGTACAACTTGAGAACAAATAATCAAAATCTATATTAAAAGACAACTCACCTCAAATCTATCGCAAGTTCCAAGCGCTCCTCTTAGCTCCCTCGACATTCCGGAGCATGTGCCTCCGGTATGCAGCTCGAGTCCAAGTATCTATCAGCGCGTGGTCGGCGCAACTCTGCTTCAGTGAAGTAACATACAAAAAGGCCATACGACACATGCGCGTACCCTCCCGCGGTATAACTAAAAAAAGCCGGCCGGCACGAACAAGCCGCGTGTCCGACTCCTCCACACACACGTATATGCCTAGTGGACTCTCACTTTCTAACGCAAATATAATTTTAAGACGACAAAATAAACAAACTCACAGGCAGCGTAATTTCATGCCGTAACGCACCCGCGCGCGCGCGTCTGTATACGCGGCACATGTAACACCACCGGAAAGTCGACTAAAAGGGGGCCCGCCGCCGGTTTTGCCAGCGTTCGCGGTATTTTTTCGCGACGGCGCCGCGGACGAATGAGAGGCCGGCAATTAAGGGGGAGATTTGGCTCGGAAACGCGGGAGGTGCGGTGGACGGACGTGCCGCCACGGGATCTTGGGGTAGGGCAAACATACGTACGCATGTGTGTCTCTCGATCAGTATAAAAGCTGCGGGCTACCGATGACGAAGCGCACTCCTCATCCAGCCGTTCCTCCTCTACGGCATCTCAGGATTTACCGTTTGCCATGAGACTGTTTGTAAGTTCTCGCGAATTTTACAACTATCAGTGACTCGTTTATTTTAATTAATTAAAGCCCTTTTTATCAGTCCCTTAATCGCGTTCGACATCTCGAAGTTTGATCGTTAATGATAAAGATCGATATAGTCTGTCGGTCGGAATTTTTCGAGACGGTTCATTAGTTCTTTCTGGAATAACGTGTGAGAAGAACATCAAGTGTTGCGTATAACAAAGTGCTACGTTAAATTTCTCCGAGGGAGCGTTTATACGCATAATTGAGAGTAATAGACGTGCGTTTTCTCCGGTCGCCGCGCACCTGTTCATCCGAAAGAGCTTCGAGTCCAAGAGAGCATATTACTTTTCCTCTCAGGAGCGCGCAAGTGTTTTAATGTGCTTTGAGCTGATATTTGACTGTATAGTCTGTTTTGGAAATAACAGTAACAGAATAGTGGATATAAATATTTACTTTATTCTTTTTTTTTATTTTACAATAATATATTATTAGTAAAAAGATAGCTTTGAATTACAGTGATAACGATGTTGTAACATTGTGAAAAGAACTATAGAAAATTCAATAGCTTTCGTAGTAATTGGATATTACGCGTAATCATTTAAGTAATAATTTCTTAATTAATGTATATTTTTAATTATTATTGATCAATCTTAATTCAACTTTAAATAGGCTTATATAGTTAATAATCTTCTTAATTTTGAAAAGTTGTTTGCACAGTGAATGGAACCGTCTATACGTTGGAAGGGTACACATGGTTACCTTGTGACGTATTGGAGGCTCGACCGTAGTAATTCAAATATTATCAAAGTTAGCTCTTTAGAAGTTTTCATTCGCAAATATCTCACAATATTTCATAATTATTTTTTTTAATCACACAATCTAATGCACTATAATATAAAATTTTAATTGTTTAATGAATAAATTCGTTACAGAGTAATTTTAACGTAAAATTTGGTGATCTTGCTATTGATATTATAGTTATTAAATATAAGACATTGTTCCTATCATTTTTTGTAATATGTCCGATTAAGATCTATTTAAATCATATTAAAATAACAGGTTCAAGGTATCGTTAAGATTAAATTGCTTTAATTGCAATGATTATAAGAATCGCGTGCTCAAAATACTTCCTATAATTTTTTTATTTAAATAACATTTGTTTAACTTGATAAATTTGTAAGTTACATAAAGGACTTTCTAGTTTTTATTAAGACATTTAAAAGTAACATTATTCAGTCACGAACTTGTAAAATCGGATCCACACAGTCAAACCTTTTTTCTGGTCGGTTACATCCATTTATAGAAATTAGATAGCGAAACATCCTTCACTTATACAAAGTAAGAAGAACGCTTCGCTTTCTTTCTTACTGGCCTTAGATATTTCTGGTTGTGTAATTATCGTGTGTATAAATGTAATCAAACAAATTAACACATATCTCGCATGTATTTAATTCTCTGTTGTTAGCTTTAATAATATTCTAGAACAGTCATCATTACCGGGTGTTTTAAACGCTACTAAACTTATTGATACTGCCCTACATGAATATTAATTTATCAATATACATTCACTAGAATTTCGGTTCAAAAATTAAATTAGTAAATTTCATAATCTGCAAACTGTTCCGAAAGTCAAGGTTCACAAATTTCGAATGTTCCTGCTGACCCATGCAATTTTGCAAATTAAAAACGTATTTCCCCTTTCGAATTTTTAATCTTGTAGTCTGTCATCTTTCTATTGATCCAACCACTTTCGTTTCTCCCCAGGTGATACTGTCCTTTGCAGCCACCCTGACGCTGGCGTCGGGTGCAACACTGAGCGTATTAAAACGGCGACACGCATCTAAATGGGATGTAATCCACCACGAATACCACGGACCACCGGCTCCCCTGTCCAAAGACGGCCGAGTTATCGACACACCGGAAGTCATGAAGGCGCGGGCTGATCACTTGGCGATTCACGCAGAAACCGTGATAGACCTGATGAAGAAGATGGCTGAGGCGAACGCACAAAATGAGCAGGAAAAGGAGCACGAGCACAAGCACGAGCACCACCATCACGAACACAAACACGAAGAACACAAGCACGAACACAAACACGAGGAGAAGAAAGAAGAAGAAAAGAAAGAGGAAGATAAGAAAGAGGAGAAGAAAGAAGAGGTAAAAGAAGAAGAAGCCGCCCCGATCGTCGTCGCACCCGTGGAGGTGACCCCCGAGCTGATGGCTATGCTGATGGCAACTGTTGAGGAAAAGAAAGAAGAAGAAACGAAGCCAGTAGAAGAGGCGAATATGGAGGAAGCACCAGTGGCAGAGGCTGCTGCAGAAGAGACTCCGGCAGCAGCCGCTGTTGAGGAAGCGGCACCCGTAGCTGAAGAAGAGAAGAAGGAAGAAGAGAAAAAGGAGGAGGAGACGAAAGAGGAAGAAAAAAAGGAAGAAGAGAAGAAGGAAGAGGAGGAAACGAAAGAAGAAGAGAAAAAGGAAGAAGAGAAGAAGGAGGAAGAAACGAAAGAAGAGGAGAAAAAGGAAGAAGAGAAGAAGGAGGAAGAACCGAAAGAAGAGGAGAAAAAAGAGGAAGAGAAAAAGGAGGAAGAGAAGAAGGAAGAAAAGAAGGAAGAAGAGAAGACGGAAGAAAAGAAGGAGGAAGAGAAGAAAGAAGAAGAGAAGAAGGAAGAAGAGAAGAAGGAGGAAGAAACGAAAGAAGAAGAGAAGAAGGAAGAAGAGAAGAAAGAAGAAGAGAAGAAGGAAGAAGAGAAGAAAGAGGAGCCTAAAAAGGTAGTGCGCAAAATAGAACACAAATTCGAAGACACTAAGCCCGTCGTCGAGGCCGAGGAAGCAAATGAGGTTGACCACGAGCACCCCGTCTACGTCCATAACCATCAGAAAAACTACGAAGGCCCACTCGCACCCCTAGGCGAGGACGGTCGCGTTCTGGACACGCCCGAAGTGAGTGTTCGCAGATATTATAGGTTCTCGAATTGGAATTACGTCGTGAGACCCTTGTACGGTTAGAGGCTACTTTTTAAGGGGGATACTTTCACTGGTGTGAAAATTACGTTTGACTTGTTGGTTTCAGAACTGAGCTTAATTTAATAATGTAAATTTTTAAAATAACAAAATTTTATCTATAACGACTAACACACGTTGGGTTACTTCGAGAACTTTCGTTTTAGTCGTCATCTAGAAAGCGAGCTTTTTTTCAGCGTTGGGAGAAGGGTTTTTGAAAGCTTGTTTGAAAATTCTTAATTTTACTCTTATTAGAAAGTTACCTGAGTACGTAGCTATTGCGTAATTTGTTGGTAATAATGAATATCAATCAATGCAATTTTAAATTAGGTAAAATCATGTCTAAAGTAGTTTATTTAACATTAACTAAAAGAATTCGTTTTTCAGTTCTATCTAAATTTTAATCTTGAAAGCTAATTGATTAGGAATTGCTGTATTTTCTAATATAAATTAAATTATAACCGCATGAACTAATACAAATTAAGAAGGTAAACATTTTTATAAAAGAGTTATTTTTTTCAAAATTTGAAAAGTGGCAAGTCTTAAATTGTTATAGTTACATAATTGAAATATTCCGGTACGTAATTAGTCAATAGGAAGAAATAATTATTGCGAAAGCAACCTGTCAAAGAGAGATTGCTCTAGTTATATCGATGAGTTTGGATGTTGTACAGTTAGATATATATATCGAACAGGGAAAAGTGTGATTTTTAGAAATTATGAGGCTGTCCTCTTGAATGAACCATAATTTCTGAAGTATTGACATGTCCGTAAACATCGCTTTCCAGTATACGGCCGTGCTTAATATCGAATTACGTCATAGAAATCAAACTGAAACGAAGGTATCGCGCGGTATAGTTAATTACGATTTTTCCATCACAAAGGGAATTGTTTATATAGTTTTACGATCGTATACAGTCATATAATAATAAAGTTTAGCTGTAATCTTCAGTTTTCGTCATATAAGCATTGTATAACAATTATATCAATTCTGAACTAGTATATTATATATACATTTAACGATATTTAGATTTAAGAAGCGTAATCGTTTCGTAAATAGGTTACAGATAAAATATGCCATACGTAATCAATAAATTTTTTAAACCACAGTTTACTTGCATTTCATTTGAAAAAAAACAACATTTCTTATTGCATTCGCTTACTAATATGAGGTAGGCATTCAAAAAGATTTAATTTTCTTTATTGATTGACGTATAATTTTGTTAACATGTCTTCATTCTGATGGTACCTTAGTATCTAAAATATAAATAATTGAATGTATGTCATATATTGTTGTCACTTTCTGTAAGATAAATAAGACGAGGAATTAAAACTTTTAATTAAAAAATCTGCAATATATATGAAACAAATCGATTAATGATTTAATTTAATAATAGTAATATAAAATATTACTTTACAACAAAACGGATATTCAGGATAGATGCATATCATTGCACTCAGATATTGAAATTTTGGATGATTAATATAAATACCTTTCATCTATTTTAAAATAATCTTACAGTGAAGATGTTATTTGCTTAATTACATAATTCAAACCAACGTGGTTATTTTATTTTCATTAATTGAAAGATCAGATACTCATTTATCAATATTTGGCAATAAATTAACATTTTTCATCATACATAGAATATACACTAAAGAATTTTACTACTTACAGGTACGAAAAGCTAAGGAAGCTCATCTGCTCGCCTACGAGCACGCGGCGAAGCTAGCAAAAGCACAGGCGGAGGCGAAGGATGGCGCGTTACCCGTGTGGTACGAAATGCGCAAGAGGGTCTACGTTCCAGCAGTGCACCTACTCTACCATCACGACGGTCCCATCGGCTACAAGGGTCCAGTCGCCCCCATTGACCATCACGGTCGTGTCATTGATACCGCGGAGGTCGAACGTGCCAAGGCTGAGCACAGGAGGGCATGGGAACAAGCAGTGGAACTAGCGAAACGTCACCCGCCCAAGCCAGAGGACAACTTGGTTTGGTGATTCGTATGATTGTCAGGCATGTCTTTAGTCTTTGATTGTTTGTTCTCGCTGTATATTATTATTTTATTTTTATTATTTTTAATATTATTAACTGTGTACATATATCTACTAAACGCCGACCTCACGACGACTCGATGGGGACGAATCACCCCACGACTGGACAGAAAAAAAATACTTGAATTTCTTATAGTTGATGCTTACTTTGCTATACTAAGTTACTATTTTTCAACTAACGCTATTGAAGCAATATTGAATTTCTTACTATTGAGATGATTTGTAGAAATTGTCATATTTCAGTTAGTAGCTTCATATTTATTCTTGCTTTTTTCCATATAGTAATCGTTTGAGTATACAAATATTTTGTAACCTTAGTATCTGCAGATATCTGAATCACTATAGAAGTTTAAGTATTTTCGTCCATTATTGTTATTCAGTCACACCGTACAATATATTACCGAGATATTAAGTGAAAAAGTATATATTATTTACTATGTATTTTCCTACATATGCAAGGTGTACAAATATTATCTATATGTAGGGAATTGTATAATGAGACTTATATGTATATTTTAAAAATATTTATCTCTATGTATTATTAATAATTATTCTAATATTTCTAATCACTAGATTATCAGCAAAGTTGTCAAGAAAAAATATAAAAAAATACTACAGACAACTTGAATTAACACATTCAGTATACTATTTTACACAGTATAAAACATATACGCGATTCAAATAGTAAATTGTATTACTTCAATCGTATATAGCTATTCATTTCTTGAATACGTGGAGCATTATATATTAAGCATCGAATTTTCGATGTTGTACTGGTCAGATAGAAGCTTTTATTGTTTCTAGTTCTTCGTAAAAATAGTATAGAAATTGAAAGACTTCTGAAGATCAGTGAATTTATAAACATATATTATATTATGTTATATCATACTAGATTTAATTGTATTATATTATATTATTTTATGTATTTTGTACTATTTTTTATTTGAATGGATTTTGAATGTGATAATTGAATGCATGTAACTATATATGTATAACTATATACATCGAAATATATACTTTTATAAATATTTTATAAATGTTATAGTGTAATGATGATATTATGTATGTTCTTATAAAATGTGCGAGCTAATAATAAATACACGTGTATTTTGTACTCCAAATAATGTTTTATTTCTTTGATAATCCTAATAGTATTTGACAAATTTTTTGCAATAACATAATAAAATGACCAATTTTTTTAAAATTTGTACAATGTTTATAGGATCATGAAATTAAATTTCACTTGATAAGCACCTATATACGAAAAAAGTTACTGAAAACATTTTTAAGATTTACATATAGTCTTGCGTGAAATTACAATTGGGTTGCATTTATTGAAAAATGAATTATATAAAAACAATATACCCACAGAATTGCCATTATAGGACCATTTTAATAAACCACTATTGTGCTTAAAATTACCAATGGGTTTCTACTGGTTTAAATCAATTTAGTAATTAATTTCAGGCCCTATCGCAGCCATGCTTAAGTCAGTCTAACAATAAGTCTAGCAGCAGTAGTAAGTGTTTGAACGTTGAGGGTGATTTCTAAAGTTATAAGTCCGACCATTTCACAATATTATTTGATCACAGCCAGTGCAGTACAATGTTTATTTTGGTGGTTATTTTCGTGCGTATACAAACTTGCGTGCCGATAGTTGTATACGAGTCGTTACGTTTTTGTTTCTTTTACTTCGAAGGGGTAAGTTGACACTACAAAATCATCTAAGTTTTTGTTTCAAACATTAAATAATACAAATTTTTATTTAAAATATTGTGCGTTTCAGTCTCGAAGATAATCAACATGCTGCAACATGCCGAATCTGAAGTTGACAACAAGGATCATAACGACTACTGCATATCGCGAATGAGTGGCTCAGACCGGAGCATGTTCGACTCAAAAAAACAAAGAGTGTCGACGTCAATGCCTTGAATGAATCGGCTTGTACCGCGTTAATGTATAACATATTACGGCAATTTATATTAAGTAAATCAACATTTTTATAATTGATACCTATATTCTTTTAGTAAACTTTTTATACTTAACACGTACACATGCACTCCACACACGAAAACACATACCACATTTTAATAAAACTGAAAATTTTACTACTACAAACCTTCCTCTAGGAGAAAGCAACATTTTATAGTAAGACAAGTATAAGTAGATACCTTGTTTTATTATGTGTATATTGATTTTATTATCATTATGAGTGATTAAATTATAGTGAAAAATGGTTATATTTTATGACATAATTTCGCAATAAACCACCTTAAAGTAAAGATTTCGACCGCTTTTTTTAAAAGTTAGTAAAAGTGATTGTAACATATTATATACATATTTATAATATGAGGTATCTTGTCGAAAACGGTGACTTTAGTGCCAAATTTTCAAAGAAAATTTAAAGTAAAAAGAGAATATAGAAATCCTATATATATATTTCTTTAAAACATTATGTTCCTGAACAATACTTATTTGAAACTGAAAAAACTCTTTCTAAAAATAAAAGGGTTATTATTATGCCGTTTATGACTGAGCATCAAAAGATCAAAAAATTTCAAAAAACGACTCTGAATGTAAGCTTGCTTGTTAAAAATAGATATTTCTGTGTAAAGTCACAAGCAAATGGAAATCGGCTAAAATGCGTCGATATTGATTTTTGTGACAATACTGCAACAAATCTATTATTATAGTATTATTTGTTATTAGACGTATTTTGTTAGACGTCAATATCTACTGTTTGCCATTCAATTATTTGTTATCAGACGTATTTTGTTAGACGTCAATATCTACTGTTTGCCATTCAATTATTTAATTTTTCGAAGTATTTCGAAATCAATACTGCCTGTTTTATTTGAAATCTATTATTATTGCTACAAGTTAGTTCGCTATTGGTAACGTTGGACTGAAGTTGGTGGTTCTTTCGAAACTATTCGTTATCCGACAAAATGTAAGTGTATACAAATAATTTATAAAAATATTAGTTTTGTAAATTTATTTCAAACAATATATTCCTTATTTTTATTTCATACAATTATAAAGAAGACCAGAATTACTCCAGTTGAAAGAGCCTTTATTTATAATACATGAATCAGATAAGGATAATTCTTTATATTGCAACATTTGTTGTATACAACAAAGGTATGCAGCTGGTTTTTGGAAATAATAATTGGGACAATTTAATTATACATCAAATCAAAGAAGATATACATGTGCATCACTTAATCATATTTACCATCGGAAATAATGCCAAAAGTTCCCCTCAACTAAACGTTTTTAGACAAAAAATATTGTGTTCATTTCCATCATTTTTAATAGATATACAAACAATGCAAGTATCTAATAATAATCATCTTTCTATGGCATTCTTGAAAAATTTGACAATACCATCATTCTTTGGAATTCTTCTAAATATAGGTGAAAATGAAAATGAAAATGAAAATTTAATCACGAATTATAATTATACTTTAACATTGTTAAATGAATTATCAGAAATTGCAAAAAGACCTAAGTGTTTAACTATAATATTTAATTCTCACAATTTACCAGAAAATAATTTAAAAAATATTTTATTAACAGCGTGGAATTTTAAATTTTTAGACTTTTCGATAATAACTTTAAACCTTCATAACTCATCTAAACTTTTATATTATAACCCTTTTGAGCATATTTATTATGCAAATAAATTTAATATCAATATTACAATTTTTCCTGATAAACTACGAAACATGCACCTTTATAAAATAATAGTTCCTGCATTTCATTACCCTCCATTATTAACAATTAAATTGAATAAAAATTCTAACATTGTGGACATAAATGGATTTGGGTACTCATTTATAGAAGTATTATCACAAAAATTAAATTTTTCACTAAATCACCTTGTAATTCATAATTTTTCTCAAGCATTGTTCGAATCATTATATAGTAAACTACAAAATAATGAAGTTAATATGTTGCCGATGTTGGCACTTGTTGGTGCAGATATGTATGGACATAACATCATTATAGGCCGATCAATTGAGAATAGCAATTGTATCGTTGTCGTGCCAATTCTATTTACTTCAAAACTCAGAGTTACATTCGACTTTTTCCTTTACTTACTATTACTCGCTATGATAATATTAATTTTTTTTCTGGTAGCGCGAATACTGAATTTTCATTCACATTGGTGGAATATTTTGCACATTTTCCAAATTTTTGTGGGTGTTAGCGTTCTAAGAAAACCCAAAAGAATAACTGAAAAAATAATATTTATAAGCATCATAATATTATCTATGGGATATTCGGCAGACATCTTTTCAACAGTTACGGATATCAAAATAATTCGTCAAGAAATTTCTTTCGATTCAATAGAAGACCTTGAAAGGACACAAATATCAGTATACATTCCAGACTTTTTGCTGAAATCGTTAGTTAATAGTTCATATGAAATGAGTATTAAAATAAGATTGAAAATAATGCATCACCAAGAATGTATAAGGAAATTAGCTGAAAATTTTATTATAGCATGTGTGGCACCAGTGCGAAGAGGAAAATATTTGATAGATAAATATACAGAAAATCGACAAGTAAAAATTATGAAAATCGCTAAGTTTTCATTAATTTATGATAATTTAGCGTTTGGTTATGAAAAAGCTTCACCATTTGTGGAAAAATTTGATCAAATATTTTGTAGAATCGCAGAGTCAGGTATTCCGAAAAAATGGACATCAACAATAACAAATTACGAGTTAAAGAAACAAACCAGCAACGATAATATTTTCTTAAATGATTTATTTATTATATTATGTATGAGTTATTTGTTTTTTATAATAGTGTTTATTATTGAATTAATATTTTGGAGATCAGTGCATAAATATATTTAAAAATCGCTTAACACACCGCAAAAACTTGCATTTACGTAGAAAAAAAATATATTAATTTGTTCTTTTAATGCATTTATACTTTTCTGTAATGATTGGTTTGTATTAACTTATTACACGGATGCATACCATTTTAAAACAAAAAACTTTTACATTGATCGCACAGAGTGCCCCTGCGTATAGACAACAGTAAATGCACCGGCAAAAGCTGTTAGTCAGTAGATACATTTCCGTGTTAGAAATAAATGGTCGATAAGTAGTGTGATAAGCACTATATATTTATTTTGAAATAAATAAATATATATATATCATTTTGGTATTTGTCATTTGAAAAGAAACCTCTATCAAGTTTATTGTATACCTACACTAATGCATATAGCGTGAATAAAAAATTAAATATGAAATTTACATGTATTTTTAATTTACAATTAATCAAAAACTGAGCAACAAGCCTTAAATGAAAATTAGTTGCAGCGTTAAGAACTGTTTCAAGAGTCTGCTTTGTTTTTTAAATCTTTCGTATCGGCTACGAGATAAGTAGTCTGATGAAGGCGAAAAATTTGCAGTTATGCATATCAAACAATGGCGAGCAAATAGAAGATACATAAATAGTTGAGGAACATCGAATTTCAAATAGCTATTTTCGTTGTTATTGAATTAATTCAATGAGTGGAATATCATATTGATCAAGTCATGTAAATCAAACAGTATTTTGTGATTCGAGCATACTTATTAATGTTTCTATGTTAGCGCTTCAGATTCAATTTTTAATAAAGAAATAAAGACAAGTGACAAAGCATTATAAAAATTACGTTTTATAAAATACCATAACTTTATACAAATTGCACAATTGACTCAATTTCTAAAACCTGAAGTAAACTTTGTGACACACAATTTTTACAGTTATGCCATTCCTTATAACCCTCCCTTTTATCTATAAAATTTTTCTCTTCTCGAAAGATACTAAAAAACAATCCATAATTACTGCACTGACCACCAGTAGGTATAGCACGTAGTTCGATTCATCATACACGCGATGTATTACATGCATTGTCGCGTAATCGTGCGTAACAAACAATAGCGTAACGACATTCAAGGAAGTATTTCGGAATATTCATCAGACACGCCTACCTTGCGGGGCACTAGTTAACGCAAAATCTCGCGTAACACAAAGCGACAACGACGCGCGTCTCTCATCTCGCTCGTACACACCTTTCTTTTTGCGATGAAAAAAATGCGTCTAGACGTTAACGAAGAACCGTTATCGTCTCTGTAACCATGTAGATATTAGCATACATTCGAGCACACGTGTATAATCGAACACGAGACGACGTCAGCTTCTGTGTACGCCAGAGACTCAATGAGAGTGACGAAAAAGCACAATTGCACGCGGCTTTATATACACGTCAGGTGCATTCGTCGCTGTATATATATATAGAGACTATATACTTCTATTACCCCTTAAAGTAATCGCGTGATTTTTCGCGCCTGTCGTATCGTCGAATTCCTCGTTAAGCTTGACTAGGCTCGTCCTTGCACGCGCTACCGAGTTTGCGTCTGATTCTTTGATGGTGTTGAACAATAATTGAACTGTGAATTTAGTTGTTTAATCTAATGTTTAGCCTAGGCAATATTCAGACAATTATTTTCGAGGAGTTTTTAACACATTTATGATTTTGATTGATGAGGGATACGGAAAGTTCCTTGGCTAAGGTTACAATCTAAGACAAGGCTAGTTTTTAGAATGTGATAAATATATGAAGCTATACAATTTATTTATTTACCAGAGTGCACAACATTATATTTTTATTAAAAAGTTTATTTGGATGATTACTTATTTTTAGTATAGACACGTTATGTGTATTAGTTATTAGTTACTAAAATAATCTAATAATTATAAATATAGCAAAAATAAAGCAACACAATGAGCAATTGAGATATCGAAAATATGCTAGTGATACATGCAATACATTATTTTTATCATTCGCATCTACATTTTGAATTGGTAGAGATAAAAGTTATGACTTCTTTACTTCAACATCGTAATAATAAATCACGACAAAGATTGATAACTCCATAAAATATTCTAAAAAACTTTTACTTCGATTTCATAGATCTCTTTAGGTAGAAGGAGTCTAGAAGTGAGCAACAGCAGGCTATTAACTCCCAGTGATTGTCTCTCAGAGCTCCTTGCAAACTCAGAAAAAAAAATTGCAATCTCACTCGAATTCCTCGCAATGCGCAATACTACGGACTTGAACTTCGAACCTTTCTACCGTTTGATTGGTCGGCGCAGCTAGAGCCATACCTTATCTGTCGCCGCTATCCTTAACCATAGCTTTATCAGTAATTATGTTCTTGGCTTATCCGTTTTTTCTATCTCTCGCGGCGTAAGTGTATCAGCGCCGTTAATCAATATCGCTCGGCCATGTGGCATGTGCGTGGTACAATTACGCATAAGGATATCACCTACTGTTATCGTTTGAATTTTTTGAGCTCTGCATCAATATCTTTCGTTTCGTTATAAGCTTGTCTATGCGAGCCGAACAGCATTTTTACTTTGGGTAATTGGAGCGAGGAATTCAAAAGAGCTAATGCGGTGTTCGGAGATTCGTTGGAGATTGTTGAGTACCTTTTATACTTTCTGCGATCGGGAGCTTGTTGGTATTTCTTTGTTTTATTTTCATTCGATAGAACAGTTGATTTGCATTCTAGTGTGCTGCTTTGACGTATGAGGCGAGACACGTATAGGTGCATTATTATACTATGATAAACAAAAAATCTAATTAAATTACTTAATTCGACACTGGGGCAAAACGATTTTAGAATGTTAATATCTGACGCTATTATTTTATATAGAGTCATTTTCTGTATAGTTTGATTGATATCTCGTCGTCACATACAGTTGCATAAAATTCTTCGCTCTATACTTTATGATCGGTATTATTGTTTAAAAATTGTATGGAAGGTTGGCATTTAAAGAACCTTGGCTGAATACCTGAACGAGAGATAATTAGGCCTATAAACTACAATCAGAAGCTGTACCTGTGCGGATTGAAAGTATATTTTGTCCTTCGACCCACTGCTATGCAAATTATAGATCGATACAATGTTTCATGGCATCTTGCAAATATTGTTGAATATTTTTTCTTTATCATAACTGGGAAGAACTCAAATAAATATAGATATTCTCCACATCATAATTATAGGAGTACTCATTATATTATAGGAAATAACAATCACAAATGCAAAACATTCAGAAAATAATCACATTTTATTATCAGGATACGTGTATGTATGTATATATATAATTATAAAAGTTATACACTTTTACATGATATGATAAACAATTTTTCGCAGTCGTACAAAGCAACCGGCGCCAGAAGCGACAACAGAGGAAGGCGCCCTCTCGCTTCATTATCGTAGAATATATAATTTCCACAAACCGCAGCAGTTCCAAGACGATGCATAAAAAGAAACCAGACTATGTATAGAAAAAAAAAATGTCGCTATACAGAACACAGAAGGAAGGGAATTTCGCGAAAAATCCCACTTCCGGAAGAAAGAAGAGCCGTCATCGTGTCAACACGACGATCAAAGAGAATCTATTATATAGAAAGTGTCGCCGCCACTACAATTGCGAAGGTGTTGCGGGAAATTCCGCGCCACGCATAAAAGAGAGAATAAAGCCGCGTGGGAGATCCATTTGAGCGAGAAAGAGATAGATAGACGATTGGAGGAGGAAAATTATTGGGCGTTGCCCGTTCGCAGCGCGAAATATCTCGCGAGGAGAGATTTACGATTTGCCACGTGCATTTGCCGCCGCGCGACTTTGCAATCCAAAAGCTGCGCCCGATGCTATATAGATCTATTATATGCGGCGAGTTTGGAATTTGCTTGGCGCGTGTCACACACTCCCCGCGAATAACGAAGTATTATATACAGAGTCGATGGAATTCTGTTGTCCGTTTTTGTGATTGCGAAGTATCGGCGCTAGTAGTTTTTTTCTCTCTATCTATAAATCTGCGTTACACGTCACGAAGTAGTTCTATCGATTGGAAATCGACTTTTTTTATGTGTCGCGTATATACTCGTGTGGCGCGTGAAAGAATATAAAGCAGAGGTAGAGAGTTCTTTTTTTTCCGAGAGTAAATCCAAAATCACTTGCATGTAGAGGTAGATAAAGTGTAATAAACGTAGTGCGCTAAGATATATATATAATGCATACTATGATGTTGGATTACGTAAGTGCGTGCGTTGAGATTCAGGCGAAACTGCTGCCGGTTCGATAACGATTGAAAGCTCCGAGCGTCTCGAAGTGAAAGCTATATGGATCCCTATAAGTCTTCTTCTTCCGTTTCTACAGTACAATGAATTATTCGTAACGGATACGCGGAAAAATGCTACACCAGGTTTATAAAGCTAATTTTGATTTTTATTATTCTTTCTCCCTCTCTCTTCGACTAAATCGCGATGTTCATATACACATTTTTCCAACGATCTTGTCCCCGTGCAAAAACAGGCTCCAACCACAGAATACAAGCAATACTAATATAGTACTACAATAAAAAAAATCTCGCTCGTTTAACTTACAACTACAACAATTTTTTTCGCTCTTCCATCGATTCGATATTGGTGCATCGACCTGGATAGCGCCAGTACCAAATCGTCCGTATTTCTTCAAGCCCAGAAATTTTTGCACTGCAGGTTCCTTCAATTGTACTCTTCACTCTGTATATTGTATAAAAGTCGCCGGATCCATCAGTTCACTCGAAGATTTCAGAGACGAGAGGTGCGCCGTAGATAGATATATTAGTTTGGACTTGGGTGGTGTGATAATGATTATGCGGTGATCATCGCGAGGATGTTCAGTAGTAGTCGTGGCCACCGTTCCAGCCACCGTCATTCCAGGCTGGGTTACCCCATGCACCTGGTGCAGGTCCGACGGGTCCACCGGGACCAGCCTTTTGAACTTCAGCGTTGTACAGCGAGAAGTGGACAGCCTTAGCCTGCTGTACCTCGGGGGTGTCGACTACTCGACCGTCGGGTCCCAGAGGAGCAGGGGGTCCACTGATTAAGGGAGAAATTTTTCAGTTAGTCGTTGTGATTGTGGGGATTTCTGTGTTTGTTAGTTTGAATGCAGAAGTTTATTAGTTTACACAGTGGTTAGGCTTGGTTTTACGAAGGAGTCAATTATTTACAAGTAATTAATGTGTTGAAGCTGATAAATTAAATTTCAAAATAGTTAATCGATTAATTATTTGATACTTTTTCTTGAACTTTGTCCCGTTATTTCGATAAAAGCTCAGGTTATTATTGGACTCAGTTTAATTACACCGTGCAAGTGATATGTATTGTGATTATACAACAGAAAGAAGGTGCCTTGGCACAAATTTATCTAATTACATCTGAACCATCTATATTATACTATGTAAGACAAATGAGAACTCGATTAAGTTACACGATTAAACTCGAAACCACAAAGGACGTAACGATATATAAAATATAAATGAGCATTGGAAGAATAAAACTTATTAACGATGAACTACACCAAAAATTAATTAGTTATAAATTCTTATACTAAATTGTTAAAGCATTGCGAAACAACATTACATCGATGCAAGTTAATAAATAATTATTTTCAGGCGAAGCTCTCCGAGTTAACGTTATATCAAAGAAACCCGCAAAAATTCAGCACCGGCAAAACCCACCAAAATGAACAAAACAACATAAACAAACAAAACAAAAATTCCATTTATACAAAGTGAAAGAAATAAACTCGCTGATGGTCGTCATATAAGAACCAGACAGCGAAAGCCAGGCTGAAGCTTGCCGCGCAGGGCGAGCGTAAAAAGTCACCTGTACCGGGGAGCGTAGCCACCGTGGCCATATGGGCCAGGAGCAGCGGGACCTTCCCATCCAGCGGGTCCGGAGGGTGCACGTGCAGCGGCTTCGGCCAAAGCGGCGAGATGGGCCGACTTTGCCTGGGCAACCTCGGGGGTGTCGATCACACGGCCGTCCGGTCCCAGAGGAGCAGCAGCACCGTGGGGTCCGTAGGCGGCTGGACCTCCGTACCACTGGGGCACGCCGAGTACCGTCGACACCAACGAAAGTAAAATCTGGAATTTCAATGAGATGGATTGATTTTTTATGTGAATTTTAAAATGATAAACATAATTAATATTTAATAATAATATTTAATATTTATGAGAGAAATCGAATGATTTTGAAACAAAAACTTATAATCAATCATTACTGATAAAGACTAGTTTTAGAATATGTCACATAGCTTCAATTGATTGAAAACGGTTTATCGGTTATGATTGAATGAGTTGAATTTTCATAGAATTTCATTGCGAAATCTGACCCACTAGAATAATGCATTTTTTCTGCTTGCAATTTTTAACGATAAAAATTAATTCATTTTAAATAGAAAAATAAAAAAGAAATAAAGCTTATGTTATATACTGAATCAAAAATATAAATTGTGATGAAAAAGTTTAGGGCTTGCAATATACAAAAATTTTAAAATTCATTCCCTTTGTTTTCTACAACCTTGTCAAGATACTCGTAAAACCAGTAATAGGGCGTTAAATTGCATCATTCCAGCGATTTCTCAAAACATAACATAAAATAAAACAGCTCGTAAAAAAAAGTTATATAATATTACATAGTCCCAAAGTTAAAAGCAAAATATTCTCTCGAACGCGCTACCGATTCCATTAATATGAAAAGCCGCACGAGACTGCTGTATATAATTATAGTATTACTCACAATGGAGATCATGTTGACTCGGTTCTCGCACTCGGTGTACTCCCAGATCGAAGTCCCCGGGTGCACATGGTCTGCAGCTCGCTGGACCCGTCAATTTATAGGCGTCTGTTCGCTTTAAACCGGGGGGATATCTCCTGCCGCCGGTATACCCCACCCCATCATCCCGATCCCGGTCGCGAACCTATGCAGTTCGCGCATACACATACATACACGGCACACACCACACCCAGATGGAATAATGCTCTCCTTCGACTTGGCTTCTTTGTGTACGTCGTCCATATGTGTGTGCGAGTCTGTTCGAACCGTTGTCTGCCCCCTCGCCGGTATTCGTCCGGAGACCGGCTATAGACAAGAGACGCATATACACACCACACGATACGCTCTCTTGCGCAAATTGTTGCCCCGCGCGCGCGCGCGCGTATAAGTCTCAGTTATGTGTGCGTGTGTCGCCCGATGAGCGCGAACGCGGTCCATTGTTTCACGCCTCCGAGCCCTGTGTCGAGCTGAGGCGGCTATTAACATTGACATTTAGCCAGAGCTATGGAGCCGACACCCGATGAGTCGGGTCTTTTAGGTGGATGGAGTTTCGAGAATTTTGCAGAGGTGCCGGTATGCTAAGATTCCGTTTTCTGGGGCTTACTCATTCTCGCTGTTGGAAGCTCTATTGTTTATGGACGATTCAGCGCTGAGTGATGATGTATCAGGTGTCACTGGGGCTGAATAAGCTTTGGGTGCAGTGTTTGCGATGTACTGATGCATTTCTGAGTGGCAGCATTGTAAGATTAGATTTATTATTGTTTATACAGAATGACAACGACAACGCTTCTTGAGGAATACATTTTAACAAGAAGACGTACTTGAATAGATTCATGTTTTATTATACGTGTGATGTTGATGTATTAATAATTTTAAGTTACAATAATGTCGAAGTTTTTAACTAAAACAAATACGTAAAGATAATTATAATTGAAGGAGCTGCGTGTACTTTATGCATAATTTTAAAATAGATGATGTACCAAATTTTCTTTGCGTGTAATTGGTGCTAACGAGCATTCGTATTATGAATCAAAAGTATAATCATGTGTTGACACGCGGTAGATTAATTATTTCTAAATCGTATATCGAAATAGCTGCCTAATAGTATCGTATAGAAGTATAGATTTAAAAAAATAGGATGAATTTTATAATTACATTATGGATATTAACATATATTCAGATTATTTAATTGCTACCTATACTCTTGCTGATATAACTTACATAAATGACTAGGAACTGTCATATTATACACGAAGATTACACAAATTGTAAATATTTATAACCACTACTGCAGACTGCTTACATATGTATTAGATGGTAGCAAAAACTATTCGGCAGACAATCGTATGCGAATAAGTAATAAACACTCTCTTGTTCGCAACTGCATTGTTAGAAGAAACTATTATGAATAATCATCAAATTATTGTCTGTTACTTTATTATACGACTACCAAATAAATTATTACTGTGTAAAGAAGATTATCATATCATTTGAAACAGCTGGAAATTTGAATATATAACTTTTTTTGGTTGTTACTTAATTGACAAAAATATAAGGTTGAACCAAATTCGGTTGATCTCGATTTGTTACGTTAGGCACTAAAGCTTATCACGGTTCAAAAGTAGCACCCCCAAATAAACACTATTATTGATTTTGGCAAATTTTAAATGTAGATACAAGTAACATTATGTGCTCTGAATACTTGAGAAAATTTCATTTTTTCTTTATTTGCATTTTACATTTAAAAGAATATCATGAATTTATAGATCAAATAAATTTGTATTTTTATATTGCATTAATTTATTTTATAATTTGCCACGAAACATATTTTTTACACATAGTTTATATGGTTCGCACTAAATTTAATGTCGCGCCAATTATAATAGTATTGCATCATATAAATTAGCGGTAGCATGTGTTTTATAGCCACCGCAATGAATTACAACTTGTCTTGTATTCTAGTAAGCGCGTTTGTTGTTAAATTTAAATCACGGTGTACAATGTGTTTTAACTCTAACTAGAGTAAAATTTGGTTATTTTATTGACATGTCAATTGCGTCATGCAAGTAGATGTTTGAGAAATATCGCCGGGTTTAGGTCGGTGGAAACAGGCACAGCATCATATATATTCTTTGCCTCATAAAATCGGTCCAAGCTATAAAAAAAGGAATCAGGAAACTTCAAAATTTTTAATATGTTGAAATATAAATTATTATTTTATTTAACAATATCATTTTTCATCAACTACAATTTGTTTAAAATACTCAGGAATAAGACAAAAATGTATAGAAATTTACAATGATTAGCCAAACGAACAAAGAGCAGCATACAGGTGCACCTTCGTAGATAGAGATAGAAAGTTCTCATAATAGCAAAGAGAGCGCCAAGACCACTTTCGTACACAGATAAATGCAGTAGATATACGTAACAGGTTTAACTGCATTATGCTGATAATGCAGACAACCCCGATGATTCGATGAACTGTATACTGCCATGAAAAAATTAAATGGAGTAAATCGTTTTCATAAGCTGATCATTGACGCATTTCTAATTAAGGATTTTGATTATTTTTTGCGAGAAATTATTTATGTTTGATTCTTTGTTATAAGTTTTGAATATAATATAAGGTTGAAATTTATTTAAAAAATTTAATGATTATAATACAACAGTTTTTTCTAAAAGCATTACTTTTTAAAAATGTTTTAAACAATGCATAAAAAACAAAAAATTTTATGAAATAAATAATATTTTTGTAAGAGCGAGGATGTACTTATAAACAAATTTGACATGTTACCATACCGATCAAGCATCTTAGCAGTTTTTGAATCCATGTTTATTAATATCTCTTATGATATGTAGCATCCATTTTTGTAACCGATTGCTATTTATAAATAAGCATTAGCAGAATGGTAGTATAGTAATTAAGTTATCAACCCGAATAAAAACTAATGGGAAAGTATTTTTTCTAATTGTGTTTGTAAATCTTGATACTTTTCAATTTTATTACACTATAAAAACTGGTCTATTTTTAGCAACGATAGATACTAAAATTCTACGGGTCTGTTCTATAGTGCTGAGGCATTTTATAATTTTATGGCCATATAAACGGCCTTAATTGATGTGTTCGAGAAACAGCAATTGTTCTCGAATAATATACCAATTTAGCAAAAATGTCAGACTATAATTTTAAGGCAATGATTTATTCTTCTAACGCCTACAGTGCAACACTGCGTCTAGCGCGTTATTCGGTCGGAAGAAACATTTTAATTGGCGCTGCTGTAATCATCGGTACTACAATAGTTTTCTTTATGGCTACGTGAACTAAATGGGTTAATTTTACACGACTGATCCATTAAACACCTTGTTATCGAGTGTAACAGTTGGCTTTAGGTTCTATAATCGAAAAAGTGCATAAATGCTTGTTATTACAATCATCAAATTATAATATCAAAAGATTACTATAAAATTGTTTTTTTGAAAATACAAATAATATTCAAATTAATAAACTATTTTTATAGATGACACTTTATCTAGATAAATTATCTATTTTGATAAAGGGGTTTTTAAGAGGTATGTACTTAGACAAACTTGGTCATTAATATTTTTTGGAACGTTAAATTTCAGACACTTTTGTAAAAAAGATTATTATATCTTTACAATTTAGATAACAGATAATTCGTTGTCTGTATTTGATTTTATCTAGATAAAACATACCTAAGACTGTTGACGCACATGTATACAATTTTTAATTCAAACGAAGAAATACTAGTACAAATATTATTCCTAAAAATAATACTTTATTACATCATTTACGAATGACATTTTTTCTTAAATAAAAAATACAGTATTGTTATTCATGAAAAGTAAAAGATTTTATTGATTTATTTCGCTTAAAGATCTTCAATCAACTCTCTAGCTTAATTGTTTCACTTTCGAACATCAGAGAGTAATTGTGAAGCAAAATTTATTGCACATACAGGTCTATAAAGAGGAAAAAGCGAAGCGTGATGAATGGGCTCCTGATACTAGTAGCAGCTGCGGATCATAGAACGTCGTCACTTTCATTGATTTGTACACAGCTGACTGTCGATAGTCCAGAGCGATTTCGGTTATTACTGTTCACTGATCCGATCGAACGAGATTCACGCAATGCGTTACAATGAAATATTTCTTATGTAATGAAATCAGCGATCAACTACAGCGTATACAAGTTGTATCTATGATCGTAATGTCTAATTACACAGCAATTATATAAATTTTAAATCTAGCTATTTAATCTTAAATTTGCTAAAAAAGAATGTAATTCTACGCTCATCCAGTTAACCGGTTTCCCAACATTCTAAAAAAATGCATTTTCTTGTACATAAATTTATAAAATTATTTCTTTCCTCTTTAGCCTTGAATAATTATTGTATTTTATTTAAAAACTTTCATAAACTTGTTATTAAGATATTATGACGTTGCTTTTCCCAAAACGTAGATTCGATGATAATCTTAAAAAGCATATGTTGCCCGAAGTTGTTACGGAAGTTTCATCATTCATTCAATCTTATGCTTCAGTAATATTTTTCACAATATCATCTGCATTTTTGTGAAAGACAACATTCTAAAAAGAAAAAAGCAAGTGTTTTTATTCTACGAAATTTATAGCTGAATTCATCGTTGCTATTAAATTTAATTAATGATCAAAAATTCCATCTACTTATGGCTCGACCCACATCCATGAACAAGTGGCTTGGAATAACTATTCAGCATGAAAAAAAAACAACTCAACAATGTATATCCGTTAAAAATATATCTCTGTTGTGTGCTACTCGTTGCAGCGTAAATCCTCTATTGACTTGGTGTACGGTATATAATTCAAAGCTATACCCCAAGGAAAATTATTATAAATAACTCAGTCTAATACCGTAACCACAGAAATAAATCACCGATATTCATTTCTCTAAATCTCGCGTTTACTCCCCGACGTTTAATTACAGCGCGCGTATAGAGTACAGTACACATTGTCGAGCCCGACAACTCCCTTCTCACAATCATTTCGACCAATCAAATAATTCGCATTTACTCTGCGGACACTCCCGATTAAACGCCCCGATTCCGATCGTCCATTACATACTCCCCACATATACTTTATTAAGACACTCCGCAAAACCATATAGACTACTTATCCCCCCATATTTCTCTCCATCTCCCCCTGAAACTGCGTGCTCCAACACAGTTATACGCAGCAGTACACTCATACACACATTGGCACGATGTTAATTTATTATCGCGTCCTGGCGATGTATCGATTTATGGAGTTCGCGCGAGTAGTGCACGCCATTCATGACTGCGACCTTGGCGCTCGCGCGAAACTAAAGCCCTGATGAAGAGAAAAGAAAAATGAGGGACACCGAACAAGTCGTTGTGTTCGCCGCATTCCGGCGCCGGCGTGGCGACGGGCACACAGGTTGAACACGTGTGCAGTACGTGCGGTGCACCCGCCCGCGGAACCACCTTTGTATATAGTAACGTGCATATACGGCTGCTGCACCTTATGCGCAGGAGAGTTCGATTGTGCGATCTTGACTGGTGCGCGCTCAGCGCTATCTCAGTCCGAGCAGCGATAAGGAACGAGTGTGTCCGTGTTATGCGTGATTTGCATTTCATTCCGAGCGCTCGTGTGGGGGATGCGTTTTTTTTTAAAAACGCATCGAGAGCTCGTTTTTGTTCATGAATTCTACGCAATGCGTATACGATATAGATAAAGGATGCGGTTATCATGATTACGACAGGTTGAATAGCGTAGGATTGAACAAGTGGTTTATGATGTAATGTTTCTTTGAATTTAATATACTTATCGGCTGTATACTCGTGTATATATGAGGGCTATTGTTAAGAAGCTGTTTTTGTCGGACTTCGGTCTGATTGAAAATGCTTCTTTTGTACCTAATGTGCTGTCGAGCATACTATAAATTCAGTTTTTTCGGTTGACTTACAAATATATACTAGTAGTTAATTATTGTTGAAATGAAAATAAAGAACTTAAATTAAATGTTAAAAAGTCAATTATATAGTTCTTTTTTTGATATTTTTAGCTTTTTTCACTGTATAATAAGTTGCATTTATGAAAAGTGAAAAGCAGAAATTTTGATCGAAGTTAAAACTTCAGATCCACATAAATAAAGATGAGAAGACTGTTTTTTATGGGTGGCGTTAAAACCATGAACTGATTTTTATTACATTTTCTCACACATACCTATTTAAAATTTGCAAACTGTGAATAATAATTAGGTCTTTGGCTCAACTTTTATTCAGCTGCGCACGCAAGTGCGAAATGCAAAGTCGTAAACTGTTTTGTCTGAACAATACTTACATGTTGGACAAGTATGAAAAAATGAATTAAAAAAGTTGGACTCTTGGGTTTTATAACTACCAGTGGTGAAACTTACATTTAAGGATTGGAGAAATTACTTTGCACAATAGCCGTGTAATACTAGCATAAGAATTCGGAAAGTTGAAGTGAGCCGAAACCTCAGAATTGATCCATCTTAGCAAAAAGCAATTGATTTCTTGATACAAAGTTTTTGTAAGATATACTAACGCGTCTGGATAATATTTTATGCATGATTATTTTTTTAACAATAATAGAACTCTTAAACAATATCAAAAAAATCTTAATAAGAAATCTGAGAGGAGAAAAAGACATTCTAGTGACTCTCGGGAAACATGAAAGGGCTAATGCTAACTCAAGGATAAGAGAATGAGAGAATGCGAGGTGGCAAGATATCATAATAATAATTCAAGCAACCCCTTACTTTGTAATTACATGATCGCATATTTAATTTGATATTTAAGAAAAAATTTAATAAAAAAAAATAACGTAAGCAAGTGCTTGATTGATAAATAGTAAAATGAATATTATCGAGAAATTTATAAGTAAAAAAAACAATATCTGAAATGGATAATGGGTTTCGCACATTAACGTTTAAAAAAGCAGAAGGCATTCCTTTTAGATTTTATTAGACTCTACTATAGTAGCCCTAAAAGAAAAATTTTGCATGTATTTCAATTTTCAATCAGCTTCATGACTAATCACAAAGTGGATAAAAAATTAACAGCCCACATGCATATTTTGCAGGGACGCAGGAGTGGTGAACAGTCATCAGAAGTGATCGTTGCAATACGATGGTGAAACTGCTGTCCCTCGAACCTATACATTCTGATTCGACGATCATATTATCGAGTGTCCTGCTTAATCAAGATTAGCGCTGATTCGAGGTATTTGGGCAATCCAATCATAAAGGCTTATTAAATCTCAATTACGAGATTCCACGTGTTTGCCTTGTATGTATCGTACGTATGTAATTTAGAACTTGTGGTGATTTTGATAATGAACGTATTAATATTTTTCTGTTCAATTATTGTAATTACAGGTTGTGAAAAAGTGTATTCAATTCAATCAAGGGTAACTAGTTACTGGATTTTTATATTTTTAATCAGAACACGTAATCTTGTCCTTACATAGTAATTTTATGTTATCAGTAATCTGCATCGATTTTGACGATATACAATGTTTCTTGGTCGTTAAAATCCAATTATTAAAATTATTATATAATAGGAATTTATAATTAGTATACTATTTATTATTATTAAAATTGTATACCTATTTTCATATAAAAATAACTTCAGACACAAAGATATCACAAAACTTGAAAAATCCGAACATCATCCGCATAAAAAGAACCGTATTTTTTATGAGTAAAAAGCGATTAAAATAAGTATATTTGAAACATTTATTTTCCGTAGTGAATTATTTAATTCTCTTGGATTAAAACTAATTATTTTTGGTACTAGTAGTTTTTGCAAGAGCGAAGCAAAGATGATGAAACGAGTTGACGAATCATCTTTCGTGCACGCGTATCAAACACTATTTTTCAACACAATTAGCGTAAAATTAGTTTTTCTTCTAAAAAGATTGAATGTAACATAAAAATAAAAAACAACCATATTCAAATATTTTTAAAAATTAGACAAAAAATATTTATCTACTCTAATTTATATCTCTGATCATTTTTTCTACAAAATACTAGTACATATATTAAAAAGAACAAAATTATAATTTATACAGTTGGTATTATTCACAATAAAATTACAGTACATGTGTATTCTTTAAGTATTTATTACGGTTTCACCAACTACTTTTTGCAAGAACGATTGTTTCGACGACGCAAACTTGACAATTGTCCAGTAGATACAACAAACAGCATCCTACATTCCGTGATCACAAACTTACCTCCCCAGAACTCAACTATAAACGAAACAGTTATACAGATATAACGGACAAAGAATCTCGCTGGACAGCTACGGTATTCTCGCTTCAAAATAAGCAAGCAAACAGAGTCCGTCCGTCAGCTTCGGGAGCAGTCTCAGTAATGCGAGCAGCTCAAAGTGTCGCAACTCACTCACGTCCTGGTTCGTCGACCAGGTCGCGTGTAGCTTCCCCCTCCTTTAGGCGCACGTACACCGCTTTTTTTCATGTCGGATAGCCATGATAGCGCAGCTCTTTCTCGTTCGACCATCTCTCCCACAAGAGCGGCGAGCACTTGCACTTGCACTCGCCGCGCGCGAACAATGTGCACTTTGAGTTTGATGGGGTCGGAATTTTACTTTCTTTTTAAGTGGAAGGGGATTTTAGAAGCTATATATCGCTCGGTCGCGTGATTTCGCTCGCGCGAGAGAAAAGGTGCACTTAACGGTTTGGAAATCTGTGGCAATCAAAGGGTTATGACAGGCGGAGTTTTTAAATTTGATGCCTTCGAGCTGATTTTGAACATTGTACTATAGATATTTGTGATGAAATTTGAATGAAAAAAGGATCGAACGTGACAAATGAATTAAGAATTGAACTATATAGTTCATACGTTTTGAAAAAAGAATTTCACGTTTTTTTATCGTTTCGCGATTTTATAGAACTATTGTTGCTCCGTCTGTGCGCCCTCATTTGTGGTTACTTTTTGTAAGTAATCTTCATTGTGAAACGGAATGTACAGTTGTCTTCCAATCGAATCTGATGGAACAAAGAAGATAGTGTGATCTTTAAGAGTTTTCCTATTGTAAAATAAATAAATCAGTAGTTATATTAATAAGATAGATAAGCATTCATTCTATACGTCAATTTCTGAAATAATTACCATGTATGCAAAGTAGCAAAACAGATTGAAATTCAACAGAAAATCTTTGAATAATTCAAGATAATAATAGCCAAGAATTCAATCCCTGGCTGTACCCATTCTACTCTCCTTGAAAAGATAAGAGCAAATATTTAAAAAATTGGCAGTTAGAGCGGTCAGAAAATGGCAAAATTTCAAAATAGGAGCTATACTTTTCAACGTGGTTTATGGCATCAAAATCTCAGGAATTTTTGGAACTCATGAGATTTATGCTTTTTTTCCGTAATTTTTCGCTTTTTTCATATTATCAGTTCTGTAAATATAGATTTTCCGTTTGCGCTCTCAGAAAGTACACGCCGTTGAAAAATGACTAGTTTTCATTGAATTTTAATGACCGAGAATACAGTGTCACAAAGCTCTATTTTCGTGTTCCACTGGATTTTTTTCAAGGACATAATGAGTAAAAGAAATAGGGATAAATCAAAAAGTGTGCTACATTTTTGATTCCCTCGTCTAGTTTTCGTACTATATAATACGCCTTTGGTCATTTCCCTATTCTCCCGATTTTTCTCCCTGACTCTGGAGCCACCAATCAATATTTTGAGTGTGCTTTATAGTGAGGTGCACTCTAAGCAGTTTATTGGGCTGTTTGGAAAGTTCGCGAACGAGACCTGCCTCCTATTGCGTGACTCCCGTTATACAATTCGTGTTTGTTGTTATCAGCGTGGTCCGCATACATCTATAGCACAGCACCATATATACATATATATGCATGCACATACGTACGCGCGTTTGGCTTTCTCGTTATGTAAAGTGATTGATAACACGGTCGCGCCTAGTGCACGACGACGATGGCGACGTCATAACGTTGAGATTTATGATTTCGGGCCGCACCAATTCCTCATTTTTTCTATTCTCGTTCACCCTCTTTTTGCTGTTCTCTTCCTGCGGGGACTGGGCTGTACAGCATTTTTCCGCCAGTAGTATACGTACTTATATAGCCGCGCCTTTGCTGCATGTTGGATGCCATTGGAGCACACTGTATGCAGTCCGGTAAGAATTGATTGTCGTGGCTGGTCTTTGTAATTATCCAGACGCGTTGCGATGTACACAAGCTGTGTATATCTACCTGCTGGAAATAGTTTGACCTGTTCTTGTTACGCTATATGAGGAAAGTACGATGTCGTCCGGGTATCAAAACGATGGGATTTTTCCTAGTTATAAGGGATCTTGATATAAGAGGTTCTTGATTAAACGTAATTATGAAGTCATGCAGTGTATTTTTTAGTTCTTCAATATAGAATGATGCAAGTCAGGTGTAAATTCATGTGTTAATTTAAAGAGCGTTATAATTTATATGAAGAATGTTGACTTTGATTGTTGAAATTTGAAGAAATTTTGTCCTCTTAAATTTATATAAATGGTAAAGAACGTGTAGAAAATTATTTTTCCAAAAACAAGTTTTCCTTATTGTAATTAAATTAAATTATCACAAAGAATTGAAAGGAAATACTTAAAAACAGCATTATAATATTCAAAAAATTTAAAATATTTTCTTCAATAATATAATAAGCAATATTAAAATAATATCTGAGTCGTATCATATAGTATTTTTTTTATTTTATCGAGAGATATCTGAATTTTGTTGTTCCATCGTTTATATAAATAAAGCAAAATGAAAAAATAATAATTAATTAAATTAATAATAATACTTAATGGCAGAGTAATATATTATTATGCAGTCACCTTACACATATTAAAAATAATAATTTTTAAAAAACAAGTATAATATCGTCGCAATTAAAGTAATTAATACTCTCCAATAAATGAATAATTAGTTCAACCTGAACTAACTACCAGGATAGGATATTTCACTATTTCAATTTCTAATATTTGGTATATTATGCAATTTTACTTTTAGTGTGCCTCTCGCTCATAAGTTATTTTGAATCTTCCAACGTGACTTACGTGTTATACTCATTAGTAGGCGTGAAGCTGACGCTAATAATTTTCATTTTCACTTGAGTCGACTTTACGTAAAATTGTTTCCCTCGCTTCATCTATTGCGGAAGCAAACCGCTTCCGGGTACTAAAACGGATATGTGGATCATGTTTTTCTTCTAAGATTACATCAGTTATGTGATAACCGGATCTGGTCCAAATAGAAAGGGAAAAAATGATTCAAATGTAAATAAGATATACTTTATAAATATATCCTTAGTATTCAAATTCATTCAATATAATAACAGAGTTAAATATAAAATAATTATCAAAATTTATAATTTCAATTGTTATTCAGTTTTTTAAAATCGTACTTAAACAAATCTTAATTTGTTATCTAATTAACAAAATTGTATAATGTGTTGTATATTTTTCAGTTATATTGTAAAATTAAATTTTTTTCTCAAATTAATTTCTGTTTTAAGTGGTGAGTATTAAATGTTTATACAATAAAGTCACTATATCTGAAAAGCTGAATATGAATAATTTGAGATTAGTATTCGAATTAATAAAAAAAGCAAAGGCAGTGATTGATTTTTACTATCAAAAATATATTTGCTTCTTCGTAAGATATACATCGATAATATAGTTGAGTACAGTGTTTACGAAATGCGAGAACGATGAGATTCATGCTGCTTTACAAAATGTAAGTGAAATATGCTTCTTTCAAGCAAGCAAAAGCACAAATTGCCCTCGATTCATCGTTCGGTATAGTTCGATGAAACGAGATGAGAAAGATTGCCTTTCGTCTTGCAGAAAGCAGATAATATAACTACACGTTTCTACATTAAATGGAGTATGATATAACTTGTGTAAGTAATTCGGTATACGTGTGCGGTAATGAAACAAAAAAAAACACTATTTGTGACACTATGCATTCGCGGTAGAACATGACATCGAGCTCACGTTGTCAAATCTACATCATTACTTCGTTACCAGCTACCAAACGTATATTCCGCTGTTTTTCGCTAACGCGTAACAATTTGAGATGACCCGTAACGTATATGTACAATATTTACTCCATTTACAACATTCAAAATCAAAACAACATACACGGATACAAACATCAATCAGACACGCGCTATCTTCTTTCATTTTCACCTGTTATAACATGAACTTTGATGTGTTTCTTTTACATTACAAGAGACATTGTGTAAGCAACATACCGATTTTGCAAATCGTCACGTGTTGCGCGTCACACTTGTTACTGTGCATATGTTACAATAGAAAGAGGTAGAACACAAAGTAATTTCCAGAAAGAAAGAGAGAATCCAAAAAAGTTGTAAAGGAAAGGAAAGGTAACAAGTGTCAACGTCAACAACATCTTTCGATGACACGAATGCTTCCATCAACGTTTATTATACGTTACTCGTTACGCGTCGCGACGTTACGTTCGTTCTAGGCTTTTTGGTTCAACAGCAGATATATACAAATTGCGCATGAAACTTTGTTATCGCGTCACGCGCACATAATATTACTCGTAACGCGTCACATCGGTGTGTCACTTAATTTGTATTATACAGAGAATAGTGAACCGCGAAACGTGATAAAAGTGCGAGCACCGTGACTTCAGTATGCGTTGAAACTAACACCAAGTATGACGGACGAGAGTGACGATGGTCGGTAACGGCGCTTAGCGAGTATCGGTAAAGTAGATCAGATCTCAAGCATATATAGGAACTCGATGGCGCGTCCTACCGCAGCACAGTCTCCCGTTCGGAGGTCGCACAGATTTCAGCATGCAATGCAAATTTGCGCTCGTTAAAGACTGTCGGGATATGTGTGTGTGTGTTTGTGTGTTGGTGTGTTGGTGTATGATATAATCGCATCCTTAAAATACGAACACGCGGTGATCGGGCGCTCAGTAATGATGGTAGCCTAGATCTGGGCCATGATGGCTGACCTTGGAGAGCTCCTCAGCGTAGGCGTGGAAATGCGCGGCCTTGGCGTGGGCGACCTCGGGCGTGTCGACAACGCGACCGTCGTGAGCCAGAGGTGCCGGTGGTCCATGGTAGTGGTGTTCGGGCTCAGCGTGATGGTAGTCGACGTGGGCAACGGGAGCGTGGTGCTCGTATCCACCGTGGTGCTCGGGGACAGCGGGTCCGTGATGAGCCGTCTTGGAGAGTTCCTCGTGGTAGGCGTGGAAGTGAGCGGCTTTGGCGTGGGCTACCTCGGGGGTATCGACGACGCGACCGTCATGGGCCAAAGGGGCGAGTGGTCCATGGTATGGCTGGAAGGAGTGCACGTCGGCGTGGTGGTGATCCCAACCCGGTCGTGCAAAGACCGCCACTGCGAGAGTCGAGAAGACAATCTGAAAGAAATGATAAGGAATTAGGAAGATTGTATTAACGACTGTGAAATTGAAAATTAATGCCTCATTTCTGACAATATTTTTGCTGAGAGAAGTGAGCATTTATCGAAGCTTCTCGAAGTAGCTTCACGAGATTCACAATGAAGGCTATCGTATTACACAACGTAGATTCTTAAGTCAGTCTTCTCTATATAAATAAGAATACCATCGGGTGTAGGAGGTTACCCCGCCTATCGTGTTTATTGCATACAGATGTACTGTAGAAAAACAATGACCTGCTTAGTTCCCAGGTAATATAAAACGGTATAGAACCACATTCACTTTTAGAAATTTTTAATGGAATCAATTAATCAATAAGAATATAAAAATTTACTTAGTAGTAATATAATTAATAAAAACTCAGGATGATTTTAATTTTTTTTTATATCAAAAAAGTAAAAATAAAAAAAATGTAAAGAACTATTTTAATAAAAAGAAATTATATTAAAGTGCAGTTCTATCTCTACAAATTATATGTATTATGAAGACAGCTACTGTTTACGGTGCTACTGAATTATCTCACTTCACGATTTCACGCTTATAAACGTAAGAAACATATCTATACAGCATGGTTCTACCATCCGTGACTTATTTTATACTACGAACATAATATCAATTTCACGTTGCGTACAAACTTTCCTCGCTGTTATTTTTCATTCTATAACAATTATAATTGCACACTAATGATTATATTATTATAGTTAATAAAAGAATGTATAATTTTGAGAAAACAATAAGCTTTGCATTGTTAAAAAAGAAAAAAGCTATGATTTTTGTATACTTTATTTTGATTACGTAAGAAGTATTTTTAAAAAACATGCTTTTGAGTCTTCGAAAGTAATAAACAAAATCACTATAATTAGAAATAAGTTTGGAATTTAAATAAGTAAAAGCTGTTTAGCAAGGTTTCAATCTGCATTAACACACTGACCCGCAAAAGATTAATTTTAATAAGAAGACTCAATATTTTAGAATTTACTAAAGTTATTAATATATTAAATTTATTAGTATATGCAACCAAAATAAAATTCTAAAAAAATACTAAATTTTAGTAAATAAATTAAATGCAAGTTAGTGAATATGTCAGTGTTTGTCGCGTTTGGATTTGGTTACAGTTCACAAAATGCAACGACTTTCAATATCAAGGAAAACACCAAAACTTTACCAAGAAACTCCGTAAAAAATTTTCGCAAAAACTCGTATATCGAACGCGCACTGTATCGCAACGAGAGATGTTATTTACCAAGATTATCCCATGCACCAAGTGTCACCTCAAAAACTCGCGTTTTTTAAATGAAAAAAAAAGTTCCCGTCCGTCTCCAATTAAAATCTCGCGAAAACACATGAACCAAAGCAGCGACTCCCGATGAAAACAGAACCACGCGCCAAAGTACACGTGTAGTCTCTACTACCCGTATGTGTGTCTACGTAGAATATGTACAAGAGGTGTACTCACTAGGAGCCTCATGTTCGCTGGTTAGCTCGTGCCGCGTTCTACGGCGTTACAGCGGCTGGGATCACCTTATATAGCTCAGGGAACAATAAGGCGTATTCTAGGGGGCCGTAAAAGCAAGCCGCGCTCGGTGCAAGTGTATGTGCAGCGGGGCCTAGTCCCCACCACTGCGCTCTATACTGCCCCGTACCACCACACAGTCACTTTGCTCACTATACACTGTACTATAAGCCGAAGGGAACGAGAGTTGGCTCACACATATACACACATACGAGCCCAACATATCGCGTTGATTTTCACGCAATAACGCGTTAAATCGGTAGGCGCAGCGTTTGGCAACTTTTCTTTCTTTCGCCGGCCTCATGGGGCAGGGCCCCACATGCGTGCGTGCGCTGGGTAAGGGGCTCGTCGGCCGCGAGAGTAGAGCGCACAGGCTTGGATAACGCGGGGAAAAAAGTAGCGCGAAAATAGGCTTGATCAAAGAACTAGTGTAGCGGCGAGAGGACAGGTATATGAATTGTTGCCGGTGGATTATGACACGTACCAGCCGAGGTCGAACCTGAAGGCAGTCGTGGACCTGCGAAATTGACAGATCAGTTGAGGTGCTGTGCCGTACAAGTTTAAAGTATGTTGTGTACTTAAGGACTGTGCTCCTGTCAGTTTTGTTATAGTAAAAATGTTGAGTTATAGTAAGTTATAAGTTTAATGAGATAGTATATATTAGCTCTAATTTTCTTACTTTGCTATTTACAAACATTTTTTTTTAAAATCATATCTCCATTTATGATAATATGCACCGAGGTTATAATTATAGGTATGTATCACAGAATTTTCAAGTGATTGGCCGACTTTTCAAAATATAAAATTAAAAACTGAAAAAATGGGTTTCATATGATGACCAACGATTACGAGAGTAAAAAGTCTCTCACTTGCAATTTTCAGAGAAGATTTTATCTCGGTCTCTTCCAATATCTTAAAAACGGATCAATATACTATTATACTCTTTGGAATAATAATTACTTTTACGGAAGCCATATGTCAATGAATTGGCAGTGTTTTTTTTTCTGCGGTTTTGATTGTTGTTTCGCATTTCCTTCCTTATCACATTTCTTATTGTTTGGTGAATTTCTTAAATACAAATCTTTCTATATAAAACTTGTCTCGTTAATTAAATCTTTTTTTCTTTTGGATGAAAAATAAAAATAGTCTTGTGGTTTATAGAATCAACGGCTAAGTAGCCTTAATGCACTATAATGAAAGTGTTAACTGAAACGTAATTCCAAATAAATTAATCCAAAATATTCAATAAATTATAGCATTTTTACGTATTCTTAATCTTTTAATTATTTCAGGTATACTAAATAATTTATTAATAAAAAAGTTAAATTTTCTAATTAAGATTTTAATTATATAACAAGATAATTTTAATATGCAATGTTAAGTCCAAAATTCTATAATTTGCTAGAAAACTAAGAAACTTTGTATCAAAACAGCTACAAGATTTAGCAATTTCTTGCGTAAACAATGCGGTTACGCCTAAAGGCCACAACTGCATACGCGTGAGAGGGAACATACACTTGAGATGAAAAAAATTAAAAGAATGTAGAACTAAAAGTAGAATTTAAGATCAAGAGCAAATAGTAGTAAACATGAGCACTGTAGTTATCGGTTGGTTCACATATGACATTTTTTAATGCTGTTTTCTGCTTCTTTTAATAACTACTAATTACACTACGGTAAGTTAAGGCTTTGTAATTATTGACTGTACACATTTCTAAAAGATATTTCGTTTAGCATCATAAATAGTACGAATTATTGATGAACTAAAAATAACGAAAATGTGAAATTAGATGAAAAAGAAAAAAATGGTACACTTATATCGTCTAGAATATTAGCTTAATATAAAATTATAATTATGCTAGCACATAATAATTTTAATTTAGTTCACCAATTTATCATTGAAGTAAAATATTATTATCATTTCAAATGTAAGAGGTAGGCTTGAAAGAAAGTGTCGATTATTCCTTCACAGTTCATGACTATTGTGTTTTGCAATTCATTAGAAAAATAAAATTTTTATTCTTTAACGGTGCAGCATTTGGAAATTTCTCACCACCCCAGTAATTATGCAAAAACCTGCTTGTAAAGTCTCAGCAATAAAAAAAGAGTTTTAAAACGGTGGTCGAAAGAAATAAAATTTAAATAACAGGCTGTGGGCATGATAGACAAAGGTGCTAATTACTACTTTAAAATTAACACTTTATATTTTGGGTTATTGGGTTACAATGATACATTACATTTATTTTACATGTATATACTTATATAGAAGTTTCTGCAAGAAATCTATATTTAGCGTTGCCGAAATGTAAAAGTAAATAATTAGCTCTTTAAACTATTTCTGTAATTGAATCAAATTATAAAAGTAATTAATTTAGCTCGATATATCACGTATTTTCATCTGCATTTCGTTTATATCAAATTTTGATTTTGCCTAAAACATGTGACATAATATACTACGATAATTATATTCGATTGCAAAATTTAAACAAATCAAAAAGTAAATCTAATATAGGCATTTTGTGTTATATAAGTTAGTCGATAGAAAACTTATAACAAGTGCCATTCACCATTGCCTTTAAGCTCAAGTTCGAAAAATCTATTGAGTAATGCAGTTTCTTCAAATGTTACGATTAGTCAAATTAATAGAAATGTATATGTCGCAGTTATGAAATGATCTCGTTTTGTACGAATGTTGTTCGATCGATTCGTTCCAACAAGTTTTCAACGACGTCATCTTTGGTTATTGATCATAATACAATGTCACATCGTAAAAAATACTCTTTTGAAAGTATACTAAACGTATCGAAAATTCTGCATGATAAATACTTTAAATAATGAATTTCCACTGATGACGTTCAAAAATTGTCAAATCTTTTTCATAAATTTAACAAAAAAGATTATCTAATATTTGATATAGCGGTACGATAAAGATAATAATACAATACACTTAGAAAAACGGATAAATAGAATGCAAGAGAGAAAGTTAGGAATTATATTAGCGATAAAAGTAAATCGAGTGGTTAATTGAAAGTTGATGAATTTCTGCATTGTCAAAATTGGGTAACAGATTCACATAATATAAATAAAGAGCTAATATTTAAAGTTAAAATGTTCTTGTTCACTCTAAATACAACACTTTTCGATTTCAGGTTTAATGTATAACATTGTATTAATTTACTTCTATCCTTCAATGTAAAAATTAAGTAATTGTAACTAGAATAAGTTTCATAAGTTTATGTGATGTAAAAAATGGGAAATACCGATTTGAACGTTGAAATTTGATGCGATAGATGTGACAATGCATAAGGATGAAAAAAGAAACACACGGTAAAAGTAAAATTACATCGGTCCCATAAGTACGAGCGCGTACAATTTTCGAAGTATGTGGAGTATGTAACACCAAGGAAGTAGTGGAATGCATACTTGATGTAAGAAGGGTGCGAGAGTGGGCGCGCGCTCGCGCACACGCCTTTGTGATATTGACGAAGTTGCGCGACGTCGTTTTTCTATTTTACTATCCATACTTTGTTCGTTTCGATCGGCTCCTTTTCACTTTGTTGCTGTTCCAACGATTTTTCGGGCGCAAGATTTATTCCTTAATTTACGAGCGCCATTCGTTGTTATGGAGGAGACGCAGTTGAAAATAATAGTTGTAAAATCATAATTGCTACGTATTTATTTTAGTATTTTTAGTGCACCCACTTCGCTACTGGATTTACTTTTTTCGACGGGAGCCATAAATTTCGTTTGAGTTTCGAAATTCTAGGGTAAGATAAAGGAAAAAATATTTTATTTATTTTTACGTGTCTCCGGCGTATACCACGAATGCCAAACCTATATGTACATTGTAAAATGTTATTTTTAGCCCTATAGCAATAAATAGATCAAACTTCACTGTTGCTTAATCCTGCTTATTTCTCGAGACTCAATATGCCTCGATATTTAATTTGAGAGATAAGAGTGGTTTTTCTGAAAGGGAAAATGAAAGCCTATCGCGCATTCCAATTGCTACTTTTACAAAATCGCGATAACGAAGAAAGGTGAAACTGGGCCAGTAATAAAGCAAAATATCGGTATGGGGACGTTTTAATAAGGAAACCACGTAATTAGCATCGCTATACATACATATGTTTATTAGGTATTTTGTAATACATATATTTATACCGCGGAAATTTATGTGCGTGAACAAGTATAAATCTTTAAGACAATAATGAAAGGCCATTGAAATATTTATTCTTTAGTTATAAAATCTTATACCATACACGGCAATAGCGTAGCCGCGGACACGCTTGACTGAAAAGTCACTCTCCCGATCGCAACAATAAGTATTTGCGATTTGTCGAGTATGAAAAATTCGCCCCGTTGAAAGTGATCACAATATAAGTCGGTAATCGCAACATCGATGACACGTGAAAATTTCAAGCAGCCAAGCGCGCGTGCATTTCTCGTGAAATTATTATCAATCGCTCTATGGGAGTCGGCAAAGTGCACATTCTCGTGCCTCGGCAATTATCCAACGCCTTTATAAAGTTTATATAAGCGCGAGAGGGAAAAATTTATGTCGATGGTCTAGAAACACTTACGCATTAGCGCGCCCGTTAGCGAAGGCATGTATAGCTTCGGGGCGAGCGAAAATAAAAAAATTAATTCCTCGTTACGACGGCAAAAGTGTTCTTGAAAACGAAGCAGGAAACGCGAATATAGTTTTGCGAAGAAATGTGTCAAGTTTATGTTTTCATTTCGTTTTTCTGCCGGTCAATATCGTGTGATTTTTGAACATTTTTTTCCTACATTTAGTTGTTTTTATCAATGTTTCAGCGTGCTTTACAGTACAAGAATTTTAGCGGTAACAGCATTGATATAATTAATATAATACGTCTTATCTTCATTTTATTTAAAAATTTTACTTCTATATTTTAGACAGCGAAATATTAGAAAGTTTCATTTTATCTGAAAAAGAATTGAACGTCTGTATAATAAAACGTTACAATTTAAATGTTGATAGGAATATAAAACTTGACAAAAGGTAATAGATTCACAGTTAAAAAAAAGGTTTTTTATACTATTTATTTCAAGATATTTTCTATATTTACTACCTACTTTAAAAAAGACGTGGGATTCTCTGATTGGCTGTTCGGTTTCGTGCTCGATCTCTACGAATGAATCAATTCCTAACCTCAAAAAGTGAAAATTGAGAATAACAAGGGGTGTATTTCATTATTGTCGCGCGATTGTCGACCTTTTAAAATAAAAAATTTACGTTTATGTCACCAAAACGTTAGGTCTAATGCTTGAGCCACTCATGCTATAACTGAAGAGTTCGCAACTTTATTTCTGTATTCTATATGATTATTCGTGAAGGAAAGGTTACACCAAAAGCGAAGAAATTAATAGTGAAGTTCTGAAGCTCACAGTGGTAACTATTACATGTGGGCCTTTCGTATAGAAGCGGTCGTATTCGACCGGGGAGATGTAACAACGGGCCCGATAACAACAGCCGAAATCTGCCGTCTCTGATTCAGTTTATCAAATGCGTCAAGAACAGTATACTGATAACTATAATAATCACTTTGAAGGTATATTGCATTACTTAATTGCAGTTAAAAAGGTATTATAAAAGATAGTCACTATACAATTCAAACATTGTTATCCAATCCCATGATTCGAGCTCAGACGATTATAGTTATAATCAGTAAGTAAATATCGTTCGAGTACGTTCATTACCGAAGCCTTACTTTGCGGAATTACACTTATTTCACGAATAGCTTCCAGCCGCCTGTTCGTTACATAATACGCTAACTAAGGCGGCACTTAAACGGCTTAACCCTCGAATTATCAAGATCATGTTTAGAATGTTGGCTGCCAGGTTGGGGTCGCAGCTGACCCAACGTAACTTTTTCTCGATCAGTAGCATGTGATTTTAATTCATTTAAATACGTCTTTGGAAACGACTCTATAGCTATTATCATATACGTTGAGTCAGATTAGACGGGACCGTTTAAAAACTATAAAGCATTAGCATCAAAGATAAGATTTGAATTGAAATTTATTAAAAACAATATGCTTGCTGACTTAATGAAAATTCTTATACAGTTCGCTAGACATGTATGTGAGTTAAGAAATAATTTATCGTATATATAAGTCACCTTGCAATGGAACATGCTTTAAAAAGTAAAAGGGACCAGGTCAGGTTTTCCTGGTATTTACAACACAATCTGAACGCTGTCTTATTAGCCACGAGCGAGACGGGGAAGTGAAATTCGAAACTTCTCTTATCGCGACAAATCTCTTTATCACTGGCTACATCAGATTTACACGTGTTAAATCTAAGAGTTTCTTCAAGTGCAATAAGTGTTCTTGTTTTTGTACCAGTCAATTATTTTCGTTTCAAGGATTGTAACTCCGATTGATTTTTACGCAATATTATCTACACGTATAAAACAAAGATAATTTATTTACATTCGAAAATAAATTTTTTTTCAATAATAATCGCAAAATTAATTACAATTTTTTTTTCAATTTTGCTGATTAATAAACAAACAAATAAATAACCATACTTATATTTAACTAAAAATTAAAAAAATGTATGTTTCATATTTTCAGTAGTATGACTCCAGGGACCAGTCAGACATCAATCTGTTACTACTACTAAATAGATACAGTATTATATAGTAAGTGTCATCTATACACTTTTTTACAATTCAGTTTATAGCTTCACGCAAAAGCATACGCCGAAAACTATATACAGCATCTCGCGCAACAGCTCGTAAGCCTGAACTAAGATAGCCTCTGTTTATAGAAGGCATTAAACAAGCGCTCTCCCACTTCTTATCAATCAATGCGTTTGCCCAAGAATCATAAAGAGGCGCGAACGCGTAGGAAAAACCTCGTAAAAGGCAAAAAGTGAAATTGTAAAAAGAGCTACGTCCACTGCTCGAGTTCTCTCTCTCTCTCACATTATGGTAACAGCGAAATTGCATTACGTCAATGGGTAACCGAACGTGAGCATTGTCGGCTACCGGTACGCGGTCGTTATACAATATTCTCATAGCAAAACGAGCGTTGCGGCCGCTCAGTATTGATATACACACGTATGTAGATGTACAATGGCATCGAGATTCCTTGCAAATGCATGAATGGGAAGAAAAATTCCTCTTTGCACTTTGGTGATTTCAAGGTCGTTGATGGTTTACATACTCGTTGGTTATAATGATATGTATCAGTTACGATCCAGACGGTTTGTTTACCTTGATAAATCATACTATTTATGTTGTTGGCTGAAATTGGAAACTTGCATTATTAGTTAATTTTGAAAGTTGTCTGAATTATCGTACTGAAGGTTTTTAAACAGTTTATATAAACTAGTTATAATAAATTTCAATTAATCCATTGAGTCCGAAATACGTTTCTATATCGTAAAATGTATTGTAATAGAACTTTTAGAAATAGTCAAACAAAGTTCATGCACTTATAGGTACATAAAATGCATTCTAGAGCCAATATAAATAACGAGCATGTAGCGAATATTTGCTCAGTAATATAAATTTTACACATGCATATAAGCGTCAAAGCGTGCAGGCGATGTGAGAAAACACATGCTGGGTAAGATTGTCGGTACGCAATATATCTAAATGAAATACAGAGGGTATATCACGTCAGAATGTGTTTACATAGTATCCACCCAAGTTTAACGTCTTATCTGCAATGCGTACTTTTTATAGATTTAAAAATTTTCATCCAGTTTTACATGCAAAATTTTGCATCCTGGATGCTTGCACTTTCTAATTCGTAAGTGTTTGTTTTTGGCGAACATGAATTATGTGGTCATTGATTAGCAATGATCAAATATGCGCATAATCGCATTATATTCCGAGAGATAGTAAAATATCATACGTGTAACACTTCCTTACTTGTTTAGTTCGCAAATTGTTCCATATAGGATTACAAAACTATACAAGTTTTATCATTCAGAAAGATTATTAAATAAAGAAAGGATACTATATAATAGATAACAGGCAAAATGAAAGGTAACCATAAGTAGTTGACAAATAATTTTACTATTACATAAAATACGTAAAGTAGATCAATGCATTGAGAAATCTCCCGTGTCCAAATTCGTCAACGCGGCATAGGTGAAAATATAGTATTTAAATATACATACAATGAATATTCAAAGTGCAATATTCCAAACTGGATTTAAAATACAACATTCTAACCGCTAGGCGCTAAAGTCTGAACGCAATACGTTATACCAAAAACTGGCTTTTGGAGGGGAAACACGCTCATAGTTTCGCAAAATGTTATGCATGCGTCTGTTATTATTACCAAATTCAAATAAATCCCGTATAAAAGCAATAAGCAAATATTATTTAGAGGCAATATTAAAAAAACTGCTTCAATGCCACCTCGACAATCGATACAAAACCCTTGTCTACAAAATAACAGAAGATCCAAGCGAAACAATCGACTGATTCGCGCAAATCACTTGCCGTTCGTGCGGAGGGAATTCCATGGCGCGTGACGCGCGTGGCACAATTCATAAGAATGCTTCGCCGCATCGTAATAGCTCTCGACACTCTGGGCTTTTGCGAAATACCTTAGAGAAGCTTATATAGGCGTACGCGGCGATCCCTTTTTTTGCACTGCGCCCAAACGCATAAACTTCGCAGAAGTCTTCAAGCGATATATCGAGCGCTCCTGTATGTATGCCTTAATTGAGCAAGGACGCGTATCGAGGACGAGCGTAGGAAGGCGGTAACCGAGGCACATTCGTTTAATTGCCGAGCCCAATTACCGAGTGATGCTCGTTCCGTGCTTGCATGAGGAGAGTGTATACTTACACTTGTTTGATGGTGATCTTTATTTAATTAACGAGCTTTTGGGCTTAATTTTTGATAAATTTAAGCTTGTGGGAGTTGTCATAGATTCGTTCTTGAATGTTTATATTTTATTTGTGATATTATAGTATTATTAAAATATATATAACATTTTTACTGTTCGTGTCGAACACCGTGACATTAATAATTCGTGACATTGATAAAATCACATTTTATATTGCGGCGGATTTGTAAAAATTTCTTTTGATTGTGTATTTTTAAATTTTACAAATATACATACGGGTTAAGATTGTCTTACCGCAATCGGGTCAACCGCACTGCGACCATATTACGAACGTACGATTTTAAATTAAAGTAGTTCACATCTTGTAGAAGGTAAATCTAGTCTGGAATGAACAAGTCTAGATAAGTTAAACTGGTAGCACCTTTCCTTTAAACTTGAACTATTTTGGTTTTTATCCATATTTCGATTTTATATAACTATGCGCTTACAAAATTATTTGCGCAATTTGCATTATAATAAATTTAACTGTACGACAAAATACAATATTAATAAAACTTTTATCAAAAATAGATACACTGTATAATTTCTCAATATTTAGTAGGAAATACATTGATGCAATTGGAAAAAAAACGTTAACTCAATAAGCGAGTTTTCCGACAAAAAGCCTGAGTTGCAGTGTGTCTTATAACAAGACTTAATTAAATTCTTGGCTAAACACTTTTATAAAAACACTTATAGGCGCCGAATGCACCGAACCCTCGAAAAACTCCCGATTACCGTAATATTATGATAATCCAATCATTACAGGTGTAAGTAACAGCCAGTAGAAGCAGTGGCCAGAGATAGAAAAAAAGCCGAGGGAGTACAAGCCGCACACGGTGTTAGGCGCGACGCCGTCGAATTAACCTTTTTCCGGTGCGGCGCGCATAACTTTCACGCTCAAGCTGCGAAACCCCAAAGCGTCGCGTGCGCGCAGCTGCCGCAGCCGTCGTCCGGTCCATTGGTCTCGGTGTGGAACCCCCCCAAATACACAATGGCCATTAAGCAATAATTATACCGGTCGACAATCGGATATATAAAGCCGACTAGGGCTTCCTAGCCTCAGAGTCGAAAAGAATCCGTGGTCTCACTGTGATATCCAATCCGACGCGACAAGAGTATGGAGTTTCCCGTGAGTGACGAGAGAAAGAGTTTCTTCATTTGTTAGAAAAGAGCCTGGGAACGTGTATCTCATCGTGCGTTTGTTTGTTTCTCCGCGAACGGCCTCCACTTTCTCGTATCATCTTTTTCGCGGTGTAAATTATATATTATATAGTGCGAGGAGTCATAGTAGTTGCGCAAAAACGCGCTTGATTACTTGCTAACTTAATCGTATTACATCAGGGGATCGGTAGCTTGCGGTCGTGGACTCATCGATATTATCTCTCGTGGAGACTCGTTTGAACCAACGGAGAAACTCATTAACGCGTATTATTTAATACGTTAGGGCGTTATTGAGGAAGGAGATCGGCTTACCGAGTGGCGTTTAAATAGTGAGCACTGCTGGGAAAAAGGTCTAATTGGACGCGATCTAACTGATTGGAAAGTCGTCATCGTTTGGTTATTTGCTGGAGTGAAAAATGTGTCGATCGGTATACCTGCAGTATCGCATAACGGAGCTAGTCATTTACATTTATACTATTCGTCGTTATTTAAAATTTTTTCTTTTGTCAGTCGATCTTCGTTAAACAAAAATTAAGATTTGAGCATTACCGATTTTGAAAATACGCACATTCGTTAACATTCGTTGGGCGAATCGGTAATCGACCAAAAAAAAGGACACTTCGCCATATTCCCGAACATTTGGAAATCAAACGGCGGCAGTCGGTACCGCAAACGTGGAACCAGTATAGAAACTAATACCTTCAACATAAATTGCAAAATCAGACGCAACGAAAGCCCGGGCGCACTCCTTCATTACCACTGAATTTCCACAAAATCGAATATTACGAACTCCCACGCGTTATTTCACCAACGGTTTCTTATTTCTGACAGAAAAAAGTGAAAACCACACCTGTTAATTATCCGTATATAGGATTTCTTTTCACTTTTATGATAATTATCCAAGTATCAATATTATTCAATGATAATAACTAGTCCACCAATTAGCGAATAATAACAGGTCTGCTACAACGGTATATCTGACATTTGATTTTCTTACTTAACAAATTACATAACCATCCAGAAGGAATCCTACGTAACATTTTGTTCTAGTTCGGTTTCGATCGCCAAATAAGATTATACACTAAAATATCTATAGAAAAAATCTTAAACTCATAATTTTGCTTATGATTTCAAGGTGACGTTCGGCATCCTGCTGCTATGTGCCTTGAGCTGTTTAGCCAAGCCTTACCACCGACCACCAGGCTACTATGCACCTGCACCTATCGGTCACGACGGTCGTGTCGTCGACACGCCGGAGGTCGCTCAGGCCAAGGCCGCCCATCTCGCGGCCTTCTCGAAGATTGCTGCCCGGCCTGTGGCACATTATCCCGGAGCTGATCACTACACGGCAGCCGGTGCTGCGCCTGCCGCTTATGGAGCCCATGGACCTTATTCCAATCCCGGATACTTCAGCAGCAGGATCCAACACGGAGCTTATCCTTACCGCGGACCACCTGCTCCTCTCGCTCATGATGTAAGATGATTTTTTTTTGCTATAGTTATTTAAATTTTTGGGATTAATGAGGAATAATTTTTGTGAATTTGTTGCACGATTATAGCTTTTGTGTAGATAAATGTATCACGAGCAATACTTACACGAATCTTGTTAGTGCTATTATAGTATATAGTGACGTATTTAGTTTAAAAAATGCAATATATTAAGTTTTCAATTTTGAAGGATATAATAATGCATTTCTCTTAGCTGGCGCAGTAATAAACTTTTCACTAAATCATTCACAATCACGCTGGTACTTGACGCCTGAACAGTTTGGAGTTACTAAACATTCCCTATTCAAATTTTTTTTGTAGGCAGACGTGCAATATACTTGTCATTCGTGTCGAGTTGTTTCTCAATTCGTATAGTAACGTACACGAAATATTTCTGAAATGAGCATAGATCATTCTGCATTCATCTATCACTGGCTTGTTTATTCATCAGTTTTTATTCAATCCTCCATTAATAATTCATCATATTTTATGTATTATACACGTTATTAATCAACATCCTCTCATCACGTTGTACTTCATACATTATGGCCGCTTATCTCGAACAATTGGTAGTTTATCAACGACCACATACTTTTCTTCACATCTTAATTCTCATTTATCATGTATAATACACCGACAGGTGAAAGATATAATGTACGGTACAATTGTTATTATGAAGCGATAATTTCATAGGTTCTTCGCTATAATTTCAAAAGGGTTGACAAATGCAGTTCATTAAATTTACGAAGCGATGGTACATTCTTTTTTCTAATTATCCAAGAACTAGGAATTTCGTAACTTTCTTTATTTTTGTGAATGGATGCATAGAATAAGACCTTGAGCTAGACAATGTAATTAAAGGGGCGGATGAAACAGATCATATACAGAGTATAAATAATGTTTAATGACTGCTCAAGTACTTATGACTCCACTAAACATCATGGATTTTACATTCTAAACTAGTTATCCAAGAGGGAATACTTCTTTGTAAGCGTCGTTGACCTATTTTTATGTGCTTAGAATTTTTAAGAGCCGAAGAATGTATCGTAAAGTTGTTATTGAATTTTGAAATGACAGTAAACACAATTAGCTCTTTGCTAGTATAAACGAAGATAAGAACATTTGATTTACGAAGTATACTGCTTGAAAATTCTCACGACCGTATTATTCTATTATTTATTTAACCAAAAACTGCTACTTGCGATTATCGATGGATTCAAATAATTGAAGCGGATGAATGAATGAATGCAATATTATTACATTAAATGTTATTACACGAGACCCGATTTATAACATTTATAAACCCGATTAATAACAAGATACAATTATAATATAACAGTAATGGCAGTTATAGCATGAGTGGCCCAAGCTTCAGACCCAACAAGACAGTTTAGATATAGGTTGCATACCTCTATATCTGTACACTAGGTGCATTTTCGCTAGCCAGAGACTAGAGAGCATCTAAGTTCAAACGGTGGGGGAAAGGCCAGTCCAAAATTGTTTTGTTTTACGGCAACTATGCATGCTTGCACACCATCACGGTGACGGTTCTTTTTCCCTGTGTAGAAACTGCCTTAATCCTTAACTTTTCCTATCTAGTCTTACGTGGTTACTAATTTTGGCTCGCCAAATAAGTCTTTTTAATTACCCATCATATTAAAAAGAAAAAAATAAGCCATTCATTTATAGACTCTTCGCACTCAATACGTACAGTCAATTATAAACGCAAAAGAAAAGCATCTATACTTTATTATTAGTGGCAATACACAAGTATTATATAGAGTAACTATCTGTTGAAGTTGTGAGAATAGCTCTAGTATGAATACTTATTTGTTTACGATTATCTCTCAGCTTTTGTATTTCTATAGCACAGTGTTTATCTGTTATACATGTGTGTAATCACTCCTATAGTGTACGAACAAATACTGGACTCGTTCTTGAAACCTGCATTCAAATAAAAAGACAATGACATCAAAAATAAAATTTCTGTTAAAGGGTCGCGTTCTCGACACACCCGAAGTAGCTCAAGCTAAAGCAGCCCACTTCGCCGCCTTCAGCCAAGCAGCTTCCCGTGCCTACGACGCCCCTCAGGCCTCGAACCAAAATGCTTACCACCACCAGCAGAGCGCCGAGGACTACGATTCGGGCGCCTACCACGCCAATAACGACGATGACGATGGTAGCAGTAGTGCCGAGGGCTACTACGACGGTCAGGCATCCGCTCCATACCAAGGCCCTCCAGCTCCTCTCGCTCAGGATGGCCGAGTCATAGACACCCCCGAAGTCGCCCAGGCTAAGGCAGCTCATCTCGCAGCCCTCCAGAGAGCTTCCTCTCATCAGGCGCCCTACACTGCGCCGAGGCCTTACTATGCGGATTATTGAGGGTAGTGCGTAAGATTGTAGATTTTTCACTGCGTATAGCTGGCTTCGGAAGTTCGAAACGGCTTTTTAACGGATACCGATGTTCCTTTTCTTTCTTGCTTTCTTATTTTGGGAATCAGAGTATAGATGTTGCAGAGACGTGCGAGAACAGTATACACGTAATCCAACGTTTTGTTTCATTCAGAGATATAATGCCAATTTAATGAACTGATAATTTTAATAACTGTTGGTTGACTTTAGGATTACTGCTACATCATATGCTGTTTTAATAGTCAGTAAAAATAGAATTGCTATGAGATAATATTTCAATAGAGTAATCAGTATTCAAATGAATTTATTTGTAAATACAGCTTTTGATCCAAATTCGTGAAATATATTCTGATTTAATTTATATAGACTACAGAGTAGAAGATCGTTTCAGTTACCTCAATGATTGGTATTCTTTATCACAATAATCGACACTTGAAAATGTTAAATTTAAAAATAAATTTTGTAAAGCAAAGTTTTATAAAAACTTTGTTATTTCTGTGAATATATAGCATAAGATACGTAATACATAATACAGATAGCTTATAAGGTATAATGAACATTATTAGTTGTAGTCCATTCCAAAAAACATAATGTTATATTTTTGAATAAAAAATAAAAGTTTATTTTCTAAAGAATGTCTTATTAAATCTCCTTTTAAATATTCCTTTATTTTACGACGTTAAAAATAAATGCGAAACCTGCAATGCAATATAGTTTACTGCAATAGTTTTATGCGTCTTGATATTCGAGTCGACAATTTCTAATATAATATACAGATCAAACATTTCAGAAAATGTTATTCGAATATTCAATAAGAGTTTTTATTTGCAAATAGTGTGATAATCTCCGTTACCTTCAAAACAATCAACCGTGAAATTTGGATGAAAAACAGTTGCGAAATTACTGCATTCCAATGCATTGATACAAGGGCGAAAAATGTACAAGTTTCGTTTTTCTTCTACAGGACAATTTGTCACGTACCGTGCAATGACAGTAATCGATGTTTGCTTGCGAGTGAGGTTAACCGCAGCTCATAGAAAATCGAATAGTATGACGGAAATAGAGGTATAGCATTAAGAGATTCATTCATGGGTAAATCATAAAAAACACTCTCGATAAGATTACAATTACAAGTGTATGAAATTCCTGAAATGGAAAAAGGTAGTAGTAAAAATTTACACGTTCATGCATTTGTGTCGAGAAAGAACCTATTGGTAATATTTTTGTCTCCCTGACTTCACTTACAGCGTGAAACTTTCCTTTGGAAATCGGACTAAACCACATAGCGATTGCAATTTTTGCAAGATCGACATACATATCGGTTAAAAGGAATTCACGGCGGGGGATATTTTTTGTCCTTCCTAGGCGTTTGCTACTGTAGCTGTTTTTTCCGCAGATGCCACTGATAAACGATGTCGAAAGATAATAGTGTAGCTCGGTAGGTACATGAGTCGGTAGTCAATTGTGTAATAATACGTGACGAATGATTAAAATGCACGGTTAACGAAAAAAAAGATACCGTAACTAATAGAGTCTGATTTGGATACTCGATATCCAACTCGTGCATTGTACTTTTTCTATGCTGTTTTTATTAATTGATTTTTCATTCCACCCGTTCGTTGAAACCTATATTTTGTTGGAATGCTCGTGAGTGTCCTAACAGCATATAAGTATTCCATTTTTTCAAATTTTACAAATTTCCAATAATAAACAAAGCAAACATTGCGGCACCGAGACAATTCATAATTTTTATATAAGCCCATAGAATGCAATCATATAACATCGAACAGTATAGCCGCCCGATAAACCCACAAATCCTCAGCGCGCTTTATCATCGGGAACGTCTAAAGAGTAAATAAATCTATTGATTTCCTCCACAATCGGTATAGCTTACCGAACCCTATTCCTGAAAATGACCGCGAGAGAACGAGTTCAACCTCTCTCTATATCACTTGGGTGCACACCCACGCGACACAGACTTCCGTTCCGTTCGCTCGCGCGTTTTCACTACATAATAAGCATACGCGCGTTACGTACACCATATATATATTTGCAATTATAGCGCGCGTGCGCAAATACGCGCCGCGCTCGGACTCACCTATAGCGCCCGGCAATTAGATTTTCCATTGTCCGCGGGGTGGTGTACTTATACGCGCGCGTATATGCAAATGCTCGTCCCGCCCAAACAGCGACTCGCGTAACAACGCGTGTATGTGCTATATAACGTTTCGTCGATTATGCGAGCGCCGCCGTCGCCTAGTTTTATTGTCCGCGGCCTCGCGAGGAATCCGGCGTGTACCTACTTGTCTCGGAGGTGTGTGTCTTGTCTACGATGTCGGAGAAAAGCGTGGAAGCAGGCTATTGATAAAATGCATATTTATATATATTATATGCGTGTGATTTTTAATAAGATACTAATGCGGTGGTGCTGCGTGTGTGATATTCAGGAAATCAACGTTCATTATCATTCTTGGTATGGCTGCAGGAGTCGAGTGAAAGTTATGGATTTTACCTTGAATTTTTCGGCCGCGGATGAAGCACTCAACTGTGAATTTGATACGCCGATACGTAATTTATGCAATTAGAATATCAACGTTTATTTTTTTAATTTTTTTGTTTTTTTATAAGTTTTGGTCTATTTGCTGGCTTTGATTTTGTTAAGCGTGAACTCGCTGAGCCGCTCATAGTCTCTATATATAATTGTTCCATTCTTCAACATTATTCCGCAGTAATTTTTTCCAACACCTAGTAATTATAAAAACGTAAATATGAGAAAGTTTTGAAACACATTTTTCTTAATAATATATTATCGTTTTATATTAATTGCAGCTTATTATTTCTAATTTATAATCACGAGTATGTGATAAGATTATGAATAAAATTTTCACCTAATTCGGTTGCCACCCAAGAAACAAGTTGTGTAGGTGCTTGCTCATTATTTCTCAATTATTCATAAGGCGCCGAATATCAATTATGTCTGCTTTTAGACAATTGCATAATTCATTAGTTGTCATACTAATTGTGAGCTACTTGATTCGAGATAAACTATAAGGTGTTTGTACATAAACTTGTCAACGCTTAATCAAACACGATATTAGCGTTTGTTTTAGTATAAAGCGGGAAACACTAAATAAAACTAGTAGGAAATTCATTATCAGTGTAACATTTTTTTACATACTCATTTAAGAATTTTTACAACATTGGTGTGTGTATAAAATGTTTGTATATTCGAAACGTTAACATTAAATACTTATAGGGCCAAACATGCATTCACAAGAGGAAGTAAATCGTTAAAATTATTCAGAGAGCATTTACATAAAAATAATAAAGGAGACCGGAATATTTAACTGCATCAGTCGGGCCAGCAATTAAACTTAAACTTTAGCTAGAGCTGTTAATAACCATCTTGGAAACTCGGATATATACTTATCAGCTGCCTATTACCGATTTCCTGTCTAGAAATGCGAATGTCAATTAGCATGCATGCTTTTGGCCCTGAAAAGCATTAAAATCAGTGCAAATAGAGTGAAAGTGAATTCCATTTGACAAAAATCTCGACTGATGTGCGTTCATTTGCGATTATAAGTTTAAACTTTATGATCCTGAATACTTCAAAATGGTATTGAAATTCAAAGCACACAACCTCAATTTCACTCTTATTTTTAATTGAACAATACACAGATATAAAAAAAGCCATTGCCCAATAGTCTGGAAAAAGCATTTGTGCACACGCACGCACAAAGCGCTATACGGAGAAAATTTCTTTTCTCCAAGTGCATATATACACGCGCATAGCCACATTGCGCTTATAGCAGAGGCAAATGACGCAACGCGCGCAAGCAACCCCAGACCTATATAACTGTGCGCATGTAAATGCAAATGCATTTTTTCGAAACGCGCCGTTATTTTTTCCTGTGGCGCTGCAGCAGCACTGCGTTTAAAGGGAAAACGCCGGCCAGCATATATATGTGTCACAACCATGCATGCTCCGCCTAAACTACGACGCCTAAACGTGTATATCTATATCAATTATGCAAAGGAATGCGTCGCGCCGCTAAAGAAAGAGAGACGCGAGCGTTTGAGCAAAATGAAATAAAAAAGCCTGATGCATGGAGCGCCGTATATAATACTGCCGCGTGTGTGTGTGTCGTTTATTCAATCGCTGTATGTGATACGATTACGGCGAGGGACTATATTATGCGCTGTGAAGTAACGATGGCACGCTGCGCTTAATTGTAGTCGTAAAGTGTATTGTGCGATCGGTGACGATAAAAAAAGCAAACAGCGTACTGTTATGTTAAGAGTGGAAGTGATATGTACTAAAATTGTCATACTTGAATTTGTTGCTTATATGGTTAAATGAATAAGTTAATTTATTTATCTGATTGTTCTTTTACTGACACCCTATTATTTTTTCTTGATGATTATGTGTGAATTAATTTTCAATAAGAAATGTCAAAGGAGAAAAATTAACCATATAATAATATAAAGACTTCATACACAGGTTTGGAGAACAAATTTTAATTGCGTTACGTAGTCAGATTAAAATGTTCAATTATCGGTACATTATTTAATACCCAATTGACCGCATTAGCTTAAATTACATGTTTACAAAATAACCCGTAGTTTCGATAAGTGTAGGTGTTGCTAATTTTGTAATTATATTTTTACGGGCACGAGAGTAACCTTGTGTGATGACTTTAATATGCATTCTATTTTTAGTATCATAAATAACGTTTTATCCTAATTTCTTTTGAGTTTATAATTAAACTGTATTCCAATGCATCCATCTAACGCGATCTAGAAAAAGTATATGAATAGTTTTTATTATCCTGCATTATAGAAATTGACTAAAGAAAAAAACACGAATTAAAGAGAAAGAAAATTTGGAACATAATATTCTTTTTATAATGGTCGTATATGATACTATTAATCAAAATGCTGTTTTTTAGGCATTAATTATCATTTTTTACAAAATGATCTATATAATTTCATTGAAATATGACGAAACTTTCAATAATTTCTGATAATGCTAGTATTAATTGATTTTATATTTAACTCCGTATATGAAAGATTCGAAAGCAATTAGTGATTATCTATAGCCGAGTATAGACAGCAATTCTTTGACGTCACATCTTATGACGTTAATAACATTTTGAAAAAGAGGTAATAGGTTCATGATATTTTTATAATGCGCTTAATCATATAAAATCTTCCAGATTATTTAACCAACAGGACTATTAAATGCTGGATCTATTAGTGGATGTACATATTTGAAACAAGACAGGCTGTACTGAAGATGTAATTCTTTTGTTCTTATAACGCTTCCTTGAATTTCACTGATTACACATGGTAAAACCTTCATATGGAATGAGGAAAAAGTGCCATTGTTAACCGTTATGCAATGGTTTAATCTTAAAAAACATATAAGGGTGAAGCTTTTTATTAAAATATTACAATCTGTTTTACCAACATAATTTTTCTAAAAATGGATGCAACCTCGAGCAAAACAGCTATATCTCAATATCCAAATATAAAAGCAACCTGCGCTTGCACGGAATTCCCTAATAAAATGCAATCAGATTAAAACGTAAAATGTGCGTCATTAATCTAAAATTCAGTGATCACGACGTCCTATATAGAGTAGGCGTAATAATCATCGCCCGATAAATTGAATTCGCGCATATAATCAGCTCTCTCGAAGCAGCCGCTGCACGTGTCTCTGCGTGGACATTTCACCGGTCCAGCGCTCAATCGAGAATTAGCCGAGCCGATCTCGCGTCGCGTTTCTTTCGCCTGCGTGACATAACGAGAGGCGAGGCTGCGGAAAAATCTCGAGCAGCCCAAACGACGCGCGACAGAGAGACTGAAAAATGACAACGGGAGTATAGGCAAAATGCAGCCACGAATCTCTGCGCGCATATCTAAGCTCGCATAGTGCAGGTTTTCGCAACTGCGGCCGCGTCGCGGTGATAAATCGAGCGACACGCCAACTGCCCGCGACGCCTTTGACGGGGGCTAGATCGGAGCGGGGACTATGATAACGCGCTCTTTCCTCGACTTCTGTTGCTCCTGGAGTGTATAAGTAGATCGAGTTATACACGAAGGTGGTAGGATGTTTACATTCGGAATTGTTGTATTATTTGATAGCGTATTTTTGAGCATCGATTTTAAATAAACTCACAATTATTATTCATGAGTTCAATAAATAAAATATTCAATAAATAAAATAGCTAATTCAATAAATACGAAAATCATAATCTTTTTACTTTTCCTGGTGTTAATTTTTTTAGCATAACGCAGAATATGATTACTGAAAGAAAATATTTTAATTATTTTTTCAAACCACACGGAATAAAAATATAGCATCCGGAATCAGAGTCGTAGTAAGTAGTACTAAACCATAGTTACTAGACATAAAAACAGGTCAGTTTTGGACTAGCCTTACTCCTACCCTTTGAGCTTTACAGCTTCCTAGCTAAGGACGATAGGTGGCGCATAGGCACTTTCTCGTTTCCCTCAGTCTTAATCTGCGCCCACATTCCACATATAGTGGTGTGTCACATACACTTTGTTATAGGCCTGGGCCGAGCATGCTATAACTGCCTGGTTAGATAATTGCTATTACATCGACTGCAGGAGATAACTGATATTGCAGTTGTTGATTGAGACATTTTCATTTATATCGTGGTGGCTCAAACGTTGCCGAATTATGGTTTTATAATGCGTATAGTCTCTGTTTTCACGTATAATCGACTGCCTTCGATTTTTGTTGATACTAAGCCTGAATACAGTACAAAATTCAAGGTTTCCAACTCCTTGTACATTAACGCTTACAAAACAAACACACAGAAACCGATCCTACATAATAAAAGCATCGAGCACAATAATAGCATCAGACATCGTGTGGCGCAATGCAGTGTGGTGCGCGCGATATAATTTTCGCCGCGGGAAAGGTTCGCTCGCGCAATGCGCACGCGTGCGTGCGTGACATTATGACGTTACGCGATGGCTAGTCATCGATAAGCAAAATCCTTGTATATACCTGTTCGCGAATTTCGCAGCCTAGAATAGAAGTTTCGACGAGCGGTTTGCTGATTGACGCCCTGATGCGCAATGCGATACGTGTATCGATTGCTATAGGCAAGTCAGCAGGTGCAAAGTTGTTCGAGTTTCTATACGGCTCGTTGACTGTTCGCGTAAAAAATTTTCACGTTTCTATACTGCGACTGTACGATACCTGCAAGTAAGTGGGATGGAGCGATGACTCGGGGACGAATTTGAGATGACGGCTGTCATGTTGTACTAGGTATGAAAATAAAAGTTTGCATTATAAAGTTCTTAGAACTATATGACTCTATTATTGATACAATCAAAGCTTCAAGTGGGCTTAACGTCAATTGAATGTATGATTGATTGTGTTGTCACATATTTTATTATTTTTAAATATGCTACTTTTTAGCTAAAGGTTTATTACGCAAACTATTTTAGTAGCGTATTTCAAAAGATGTTTTGACGTTGACAAAAGTAGATTATTATTCTCGAACGATGTTTCAAACATAGTTCTCAAATATTGAAATTCTTGAATGATTTAGCAGATTACGAAAGAGGCTATTTTTACTAACGCATTATCATTCGTATACCTACACCTTCTGCATACTATGAAAACTTCATTAAGAGCTTTCTTATAGTAGGAAGAAATGCAGTCAACTTATGATTCATCAAAACAAACTGATGCTACGTTTTCATTGACGCACGTTGTATTAGGTATATTGCAATAACGTGATTCATTCATGAATCCAAAAATAGCTTATTATAAGATACAGTATACTAATTGGAGCCTTAGTTGTATTCGAATGATTTAGGATTTCTACAAAAATTGTCTGCATATTTTTCTGATAATTCTATTGTATGAAATAATTTAAACTTTTCTTTAAGGCATCATATTATTAAAAGGTCATACATTTTTTAACTGCGACTACCTTACTAATAGAAACTCTCCTAAACGAAAATAAATGGCTGTTTCTTGTTATGTTATAAATATAGAGCGAATTAAAGCTCTGATAAAACATCAGAGTTATGAAAAACGTTACTGAAAGTAGATATCGCACAGATTTCAACGAACCATATGCCCAGTTTGCACTTTAAGGTTCGATACCATCAGCCATCGCCTTCAATCAACGGAACAAATCTTTTAATTTTTCATGCAAAACCAGCTTCTGAATGATTGTTCTAAAAATATATCTTTGTTAGAATTCACGCAATAGAAACTTCATCTGCAGTAATTCTGTTGGCAAATGTGATACTGCGTCGATGTTTATATTTTATTACACAGTGATTTAGAAATATTTTAACAATAAGTATTAATATATTCACAAATCGCTTGCTCAGGCTGACAACATTTTAGATGAATTTAACATTATCTAACATTTATCACAATAACAAGATCTGTTTTCCCTTGCAAAGTACAAGTTATTATTGTACTACTGGTATTGACTATTTAAAATAAAAAATTTCATTAAAAACTATTGTGAATAAAATTAAGTTTGATTATTTTTCTGATTTGCGCATATACGTGCGCACGGCGATACACAGTAAAACATGTAGTTTTGGTTTGGCGCTTCCCCCATCTTATAACCATTCTGTGTCTCTGGCCATCGAAGATAGAGGGCGTATAGGCGCTTTCCTATTTCCCTCATCACTATCTGCGAGCCCAGTGCATATATAGCGGTATACCAAACCGCTTTTGTTGGGCCTGCTTGTGGGGCTGCTAATGCTATAACTGCATGAGCTGTAGTCTGCATAGACTAGATTAGATTAGATTGATTTTTATTTGCTGTATTTAAGAAACTTCTTTATTCCAAGACTCCAACAACTCCGAATTTGTTTCCGACATGTTTTTACAAAAATGAAAGTCTATTACAACTATTACAAAGTATCCTCTAGGAGGAATCAATATCAATTATTTAACCCACCGCGAAAAAAGCTAAACATACAACATTGAAACAATGCGCACATAATACAATATCATAGCATTACACGCTCGCGTACACTGATTATCAAGATCGCTTCGCCGCTGCATTCAATACTGAAAGTTCGCACGGAAAAAAGGTATCGTAGAACACAGGTGAATCGGAATTGCGCAAGAGAACAGATTTACCCTGGGTTGTTGAAACGGTCGAGCTCGCGGTTCCTTATAATCACTTGATTGAGGCAAGAATACCGACGGCTGAGCGATAATTAATAACGATCCGAGTGGCCTGTGCTGCTTTCGATTCCCGCGCTGCTGAGTGGAGCGCGAAACTCGAGATACTCAGGTTTACCTTTAAGTTTCCGCCGGTAAGGTAAAAGGAGTGAATGTGTATCGGTTACCCGTAAGATCGGTTATATGGTGTGCGGTGCACGTGACCGATCGATAGTTTGCAGTAACTGACTTATCGGCTGCTTCAACAGAGATTTCATATAATATTTGCAGGAATTTGCAGTGGTCAAATTGAATTAAGTAAAGTGGTTTCTTTTACTTATTTATAATTTGTATTGTACAAATTTAGATTGTGCAAACGTATTGTAATAGAGAATCTAGAAAACTATAATTTATTTGCATTATAATGCATGTATAATGCTATTTCTTCAGATTGGACACTTGAGTTACCCCTGCATAATTTTGTATTGTATTATATTAGACATAATTATCAACATAGAGATAGTAGTCATAAAACATTAATTTTTCGTATATTTAAAAACTATTCTAGAGAATAATTGATTCTAAAAGGTCTTTTGTAACTTCATAATGCTATAGGTAAGTCTTCATAAAAGTAGATGCATGCTGTACCTATATAGTCAGACATCAAATCATATGTGTACTAATGTTTTGAATATATTTGTATCTGAACCTGATACTAATATTTTTATAAAAACGGTTCAAACCAAAATATTTGTTTATTTATTCATAATAGAATTATTTTTAATATATTGCTCAAGTGTTATTTCCCGATAGTAAATTAGTTACTTTGGTACTTACTAAAATCATAGTTTATTATAAACCCATCATTATTTACGTTTAGTATACAACGATCGAAAGCTTCTCATTTAAAAAATATTATATTTTTATTATTATTGTACATACAAAAAATGTACTTTTAATATTAAAAGGGTGTACAAATCTCAATAAATTGTTCATTTGTTCAGATATCGGTATAAGAAGCTTAAGCATACAGGATAAAATCAGTATATTATTTATTATCAGGGTATAATAAAGCCAAACATTTTTGTTGCATTAAAAAACCAGTTCTCAAGTTGAGCACCCACCTATATAGATTACTTGAAGACTACCTAATAATTAAAAAAAATTGTCAGTTAAACTTATGGTGTGATGCACATTTATTATAAATAAAAAAATGTAATATTTCCTTACATTTAAACAGTAATAAATGAGCTTGTCATATGATTTACTATATAAAAAGGACAAAGTATCAATACAATAAAAATGAAAGACCGCACACAAAAAGATTCAGAGAAAAGTAAAGAGTCCGTTTACATTTCTGTATACACCTCGTTTAACAAGTATGCTGTGGTCATAAAACATTCAAAAATGCAAATATCTCATACGTTATACCGTAAGGTATGACTCAATAAAAAAAAGTTAAACGCCCCGATCCAAAATAATGATTCCCGCAAGATTCTGGATCGAACCCCCGCTGCATGTCTGACTGAATGAGTCGAACAAAGAAATTCAATAAAATCGAAAGATATTCCAAGTATTCGACCTCAGTGCTGCATATCGAGCATAATAATAACCCATAAAAAAAGCAAGACGCGGAAAAAGCTTCGCACACGCAGAACGAAATCATCGCCGCCGAGAACAGAGAGAGAAGAGAGAAAAGCGAACAACGTCATTATATATACGCGGCGAAGGAGCCTGCGCACATAATGCCAGCATTAAAATCGAAAGCGATTGAAAAGGGCGCGCCGCCGCCAGGATTCGAGAACACTCTCGACCACGAGAAAGAGATAATGTACAAGAACGCGCGGTCGGCATGCATCCGCGGAAAAATCGTACGGCCTCGGAGGACGTCTGTGCCGTTGCTCCGACCTTCTCTTCAGCGACGCGTCTACTTTACTCCTTGCTTCCTCTCTCGTTCGCCTTAATTATACACGGGCAGCTTACAGCATCCGCAGCATCGCGGACCTGCACCTGCCGGCCGCTTGTCTTCTTTATGCTCTTGTCGGTGTTCTTTTTTATTTCGAGCTTTAAATCGAGATCTCGTGTATCGCGCCATAAGTATCAACTTATATGACGAAATCCCCGAAAAATTGCACTTTCGGGGATCCCAGGACATTTTTTGTAGGCACATTTCGGTTTTTTGTAAAGTAAATAAAAGTGACTTTTTCATACAGATCATAGTTTTGCACCGAAAATTCGAAACATATTTTTTATAAAAGAAAATTGAAGTAGAAGAGTATATATACCTTCAATTTTTTTTAAATCATCAGAAATGGATGCTTAGGTGCAGTAAGTAATAAAGCTAGCTTTTTTGCTTAACCGTAATATGCCTTTAAAAAATATCCCAACGTTAATTTCTATATTGTTCATCAACGTTTTTCTTCTTCATTTTTAGCTTTTAAAACAATATACAAAAGCTCCAGAAACCGAAGATTAAAAAAAATTTTCAGGATTCTGGGACCCCCGAAAGTGCAATTTTTAGGGATTTTGTCATATACATGAGCGGGAAGGAGACGCGCTTTTGATTTGTTGACGCGCCTGTAGTTCTTAACGCGCGCGACACGTGCAGTGTTACTTTTCGAACCGCGGGAGATAATTGATGAAGCGGGGATTTACATAGGTGGTGGTATTTGATCCGCTAATGGGCATTGTGAGTGATACGATAATTATAACGGCGTCGAGTAGATTGAATGGTAAATTGAACTTTTAAAAGGGTTCGATGCAGTATGGATGATGGAAAACCCGAATTACGCTTTGCGCGTGATTGAACGACTTGATTTTTTTTAAATTGAATTTTGATGATTGTTAAAAATATGTATACTAAAAAATAACTTTTTTTTTATTTGTTGAACAAACTTTACTATATGGAAATCTTTACATAAGCACATTCAGATAATTGTGCACGTTTTCTTCATATAATCTACTATTATGGATTTAATATAGAATCTACAGGATGCAAATGTTTAAAAAATATACAAAAAGTGGTAATTATTATAAAACCGAGTACTAATAGGAAATTAACCATCAATGCCTATGCTTATAAATTAAACAAATCAATTAATCTTTGTTTAATGTTAAAATCATGTGTTAGATTATTGTAATCTTTTAGTGAAAATACATTTTATACAAAGTTGGATTGTCGCATTGACGAAAATGTAGTTTTTTGAAACGAGACTACTGCCAAATTTTATGCAAACTAAAGGTACACCTGTTTTACTTCCATAAAGGATGGATTCAATGAACTTTGTTATGAATATGCAAATACGAAATAAATAACGTAATATAAGCGGCCTTGCAGATCATTCATTCAGATCTGTCAAATGTTGTATGAGTTGACAGTTTTGAATACATTATGACGTGCCAGATGTACGTTGCGGTTCTAAGATTAGCTTTCTGGAAATTCCTGTCTATACTTCCTGAAACATTTATTGACCTTTACGACATATGCATGAAATCTTGCAGGCTATATCTTGATCATATTATTTCAAAATATTGTTTAATATTTATGATGATAAGGTATAAGGGCATACATCATAGTTTCCTAATAAATATCGATTACGTACAAATATAGAACATTTACGTAGTGCCACAACCGCGTCAATTTTTTACAAGTTCAAGACAAAAAACTTTCATTGATCTAAATAACTAAATCTAATTCAATGTCGCATAATTGAGTCTTTGCCTTCACCTAAAAAGCTTCACGCTTAATTAACATGTTATATACGTAGTCGGAGAGAAAAATGTAATCATAGTTGCACAATATATGACCATAATGCAATGGGTTTTCTTTCGAAAATATTCGCCGAGTAGCACATAGCTTTGTTTCATCCAATGAACCAAAGCATAATACCGTTTTGTATAAGTGTCAGGGAACTTTTAAAACAGAAGTCTGCATAATGTATTCTCTTCGGCGCTTACATTGCGCACTATGCGTGTAACAGTTTCAGCTGTGGTTATTAAATGCTTATTTTATTTTCAATGTCAGTTTGTCATGGCATCATATGGATATTCATTGTTACGTTTTACAACGTTATTATTTATAACTATAAGACAGTTTAATTCAATGCATATCTTTAGAGATTTAGTGAAATATATTAAATATATAAAAAAAAGTTGATAAAAAAAAGCTGCTAAATCTTCAAAAGAAAAGTATCATTGTTTTTTATCGTCCAATCGGGAAGATTAATCCAGCTACTCTTCATCCATCGATGCTGAAACACTTGAGTTTTTTTAATTCAAATTATTATAAATTTTATTGTAAATAATTTAAAACCCATCACAGAGATTACAAGAACGTGTTTGCGTGGGTATTACAGAAATGCTGTTTATAATGGTGAGATTTTTTATGCGACAGTTAAAACAGGTTTTCAAGAAGGCTTTTATGAAGAAGTGCAAATAAATTACTCTGCTTGTTCAAATTAATAAATAAGTCGTGAGCATTCAAAATATATCATTTTGTTAAACGATGCATTTACAGGAAGTTTATACTTATTATCCATACTCATACAAAGAAATGAACAGTTTTTGTAATTATGATATAAATTATTTTTGTATTCAACGTCCATACATCAAATTATAAATTACTTGTTTAATTGGCTTAATGCTCACTAGTAAAAACATGTAATGTATTAACAATCAACAACATCCATAAATTCTTTTTCCAAAAATGGCTGGGAACCATAATCACTAAAAAAAATTTTATACTCGAAGACCTACAAAAATACCAGAAACGTGAAGCCAACTTTAATTTGCTGAGAAAAACCTGCCATCCTCCGATTACCATCCCTTATACCGCAACGGAGGCTTTCAGGCCTCTTGAGTCTGCAAATAAAACAGCATCATCCCATCCCGGATGTAACTCGTCCCTCGACCAACTTGTTTTACCGATTCTGTAGTCCAAAACAGCAGCTCATTCCCCCTACGAACATTTTCACTTTTCTCTTTTTTACATCTCCTTATATTCACCTATTGCTGTTCTTATACTTTGTTCGTATTTAACTCTATAATTCTTGCCTGTATTTCAAGAACCCCTATGTCTCAATTACATTTTCATATTTATCTATTTTTCATTATGTTATATTTTAAAAATTTAATTTTTATTTTAATAAGTAATTGTTATTTAACAATGTTATGTAGCTATTATTATTAGAGATTGAATACTCTTTTTTTGATAATGAAACATTCAAATTTTTAACAATAATATAAGCGACCTAGGCATTAAGGGCTCAAACTAGTTTTCAATTTTACCAGAAAAAAATAAATCATCTGTGATTGTACAAACTGTGGACGTAATCTGCAACTATTTATTGAATCAATTTTCATCTTATTCTGTACTGAATAATAGATGTATCATAATGTCGTATACTTTGTTACCAATGGTCATTAAATAGAGTATAACATAGAAGAGATAATTAATAGATTGATTCATTTTTAAAACAAGTAATATTTTTTTCTGTTTTTTAAAAACAATATCTGTCTATGAATTCAATTGAACATATTGAAAAGCATGTATCGTCTAAAACTGCAAAATAATATGATATACTTGTTATAATGCAACAACGCATTATCGATATTTAAACATCTTGCGACATTCACAGAATGCTAGTAAAGTAATTTGGAGAGTAAATTAAAATTCCAATTGATATGTATACGAAGAATCTATTTCTATATTTACTTCTCGAAATTGAATTTTATAGCAGCCCATAAAAATAGAATTGATAGCAATAATACCAATAAATATAAAGGAATAAATCAATACTTATTTAAGTAAAAGAATTACATTTCAATACAGACAATTCGACGTTTAGTAAAACAATAATTTTCTGCTCTAAAAAATAATAAATTCCTATTGATCAACAGCTCACTGTCTGCGTCTCTTTCTTTCGCATTTTTCGAGCGAGCCAAAGACCCAAACAAGGTATGCCTCGAGTTCCCCACCCAACAAGACCGTCTGGCATGCAAAGTCTCGTTCCACTGAGAGAGCAGAGAACATGTGCGCTCTTAACTAGCTGTACAAGACGAAATTATTCGCACCTCCATGGAAGGGGATGCCTATATGTGCACTTTGTTAAGACGACGGTAGCGCGCGCAGAAGATAAAAACGAGAGTAAGGAGAGAAGCTGATAAAGAAGAACGCATACCAAACGTCCATTGTTTTATGATTTTTTTTCAGTTACTATTATATCTGGAGCAGTTTGGTCAGAATGTTGCTACATTTGTTTTGCTTAAACAAACGATTGCTTTCATATGCTATAAATTAAAGTTAATATTTATTATAGATATGAATAGCATCGTGCCTTAATTTTTGTTAGAAATACGCTGTTTTTCGAATCATATACAAAATAAGATAGAAAAATAATGTTGTGAATTATGCAGAGTGCAAAAAATTAAATACATGTATTATACTTGTTTGTTTTAATTTCTTAACGCTTCCTATGATAAATAAAGCACGACATTCATTGCCAATCATATAAATTACTCTGTAAATAGAATAAAATTATTCATCTTGATATATCCCAAGTCTGATTTAAGAAAAAAGCCCAAGAATCTTACCAAGAAAATAAATTTAAATACTCATTAGAGAAGCATCACGCACATGCACATTACTTGGCGAGAGATATTCACTTCTCCAAGCTATACAAGTTATAAACTCGAAACCCCAACAAAACAATTCTCTCACAGTACATAACTTCCTAACGAATACCCCATGACTCCCTCCCATCTCTCACTCCTGTCATCATCATCATCATCATCATAATCGGCAACTCGCAGCGCAACGCAAAAAGACAGTAGAGAGCAGATACCTACCCGAACGCGGAAAAGAGAAAAACCAAAGCATAAAGGAGAAGAAGAAGCCGCTTTGGCGCACATCCGTGCTGCTCCCTCTCTCTTTTTCCCATGCGATCGGTATATGTCTCTGCGGTGGGCACGTCGCGATCCTGACCTCGCTTGTCGGCGCCCCTCCGCTGCATCTTTTGCCACACGGCTACCGCGTAATGTCAATGTCAGAGGAGGTGGTGTCTCTATGGGTAAGACTTGCTGCTACAGGGCGTATAGCTCGGTGTATCCCTACCCTCGACGCCGCCGCCGCTGATCGCGGGCCACGACGACTCCCTACCAGAAGCTCCTATATAAGGGGACCGCGGCGCACTCCCATCGTCACAGAAGATCTCTCCTCTCTTTCGCTAGTGTATCTCACAGCACACGCTCACAGCTTAGACATGAAGGCTTTCGTGAGTATTTTTCTTAATTTATCATTGTTTCTATAATATATTATTAATGAGTGATAGATAATTTTTTATTATAAGTGTTTACTGTGTGCAGCATTATAGTATCAGTTGGGTCTTTATTAAAGGGCTGATTGAGGGATATATAGTATGGTAACGCGTGCCTTGTTTACCGAAATTTTATTTTATGTAACAATACTGTAAGAAATTGCTGAATTTTAATGTATAAAAGACTCTTTTGGTAACGGATGAACTTTCTCGATAAAAGCATTGGGGAATTGTAGTTATTGTCAATAATAGATCGGTATTAATAAGACTTACGTAACTGGCATTACTTAAACAGCAAACATTTTCAAAACAAAATTATACGGTTTACCGCTTCGGTGAACTATACAGTCGGTTACTATATACAGTGTACTAGTATTATAAACAGTGTAAATAAATCGTAACTGGAAAATGGCTGCTGGTTCTCGCAACGAGGAAACTAATTTCCTTCCGTCATTAGCAATTAACGGAAAATGTTAAAGGGAATGTTTACGCAATCGGAAGTAGGTGTTATGTGTCTGCAAATTTTGTAGGAAGTCGCACTTGAACATGTCGTGTGCTAATTAGTTATACCGTACGTGTCGCGTTATAGAAGCGAGACATAAAGAAATGCGTAATTTTTTACTGTACTACGTATAGCATAGGTATGTAAATAGACTTCTGTTTGCTATATTACATAAATTGAATTTTATATAGATGCTATAGACGTAAGTGATATACCACACGAAGAAAAAAGGTCCGCAAGCATGCGGAAGCATTCGTAGTAGCAGCAAGCTACAGTAGCTGTAGAGCAAAACAGTTTTTGGCTGGTATTTCTCTATACCATTTGAACTTTCCGGCTTTCTAGTATATACAGCGTAGATAGATGGCGCTTAGGCATTTATCAATTTCCTTCATTAAAATCTATTTGCACATATATGATAGAGGGATTTATAGTGCTTCTTTCTATTTGATGTATTGCAAAACAAATTGAGATATAACAGAATTGAATATTTTATTAAGTTTCGTTAATTGCGTTTCCGCCATTCTAAATTAAAACTATTTTTTACATCACGGCTTTAACACACGTAGAGAAAACTTGGAAATTTCCCAGCGAAATTCAGGAGAAATTCTTCGCGAAGACAAAGAGATGCCTGCATTTCTTCTATGCGCCAAGGAAAACTTAAACGCACAGCTAATTTACGAATAAACGACAGTAGAGAAGACAAAGTGCATCGTTAATGTCCAGTATAATACTGAAATTATGTGCGCTTCTTGCTTCCAAATGGAAATTTGCATGTACGTTAGCAAACACTTTTGCCGCATCTCGCTGCGATTTACTTCTAGCTTTACAGGTTCCAGAAGACTGCTTTAGTATATAGCGTTCAAAATAAAAAATAAATGATCAAACCGAACGTATACAAACCGTATATTTGCAACATACTATACCGTTCATTCAATAAAATTTTATATTTTTGTTCTTTGACTCATTTTTAGATCGCACTTTTCGTCGTCGCATTGGCCGGCCAAAGTATGGCTGGTGCGCTGCTCCCCCGGGACACCCCCGAGGTAGCCGCTGCCAAGGCCGCCCACTTCGCCCAATACAACTACGAGGCCGCGAGGAACACCCTCGGCTACGTGCCATACTACAGCCCATTGGCTTATTCCGCCCCTCTGTACTACAACTATCCCTACGCCTTCGGAGGCGCCCCCATCGGAGCTGACGGACGTGTCATTGACACCCCCGAAGTCGCCGCAGCCAAGGCCGCTCACTTCGCCGCTCACGCCAAGGTTGGTAGCACTTAGAGTCAATGAGCTAGTCGGGGATCTACTCTTATGGGTTGCTTTGATTTTTTTTTATCGCTTGAAGTGAAAGGATATCCAGGGGGTTCTGTTGTATGCTTTTCTTTTGACATTGGATTTGTCGTTCAGCAGGATTTATTATTAGAACTTCTTTGGTATCCTTCTTTGAAGAATATTCATGGCTAATAAGATTGTATTCATGCGATTATTCGAATCTGATACGGTAGTGCAATGTTTATATTAGCTAATATTAGGTAACGTGAGTCGAGCCAAAATACTATTTTAATTCAAGACAGGTATTAACAAACAATGTAAAGGAAGGGATTGTATCTAAATATTATGTAAAACATATATTTTTCCTCATATCGCATTCTCTATCGCGCAGTAGAGTATTACTTTATCAAAGTTTCATAAGTTTCATACACACAACGATTCGATCGTTAAAGTGTAACTCTTTATATGAAATACCTATGCAGCAATGACATAATTCGAATAACGCAGTAGCTATTCATTAGTCCGCTGCAGATTCGAACAATCGCAAAAATCGCTATTCAATGCAAATCATAAAAGACATTCTGGTGCACTCGGTTGAATGACATCAATATAACATTTCGCCCGCAGTGCACCATAATAGCCACAATAATAATAAATAATATACTAACAAAAATCACGCAAAAACTAACCCGAAGCAATGCAACAAGACATCGACTAAAGCATCGGCATCTCATCTCTCACAACCCCACCCTCACAAATAGTATCAGTAAAAAATCACGATCCAGTCTGATCATTGACACCGTCCCATTGTTCACGCATGCTAATCTCATATTCACTCGCTCACATCATCAACTCATCATTCTTCTCCTCTTCCCCCCGGACCTCACTCTTTTGATTTCGCGCAGGCATCATCCTTGAAGCCATACGGAGCCCTCGCCCAGGCCTATGCTTACGGCTACCCGTACACGGCACCCATCGGACTCGACGGCAACGTCGTCGATACTCCGGAAGTAGCTGCTGCCAAGGCCGCCCACTTTGCCGCTCACGCCGCCGCCCAGCATTGAAATACCTCAACACCGAGCCCATGAAGCACGGACGCATTCATCAGTCATTACAATTATCCTGCAGCTATATATGCCGAGGATCATCGTCTTGCGATGAAGTTTTCTTCGACATTATACCGACTACAACAAGAACAACTGGCATTTGATCATTGTTATTATCATCGCATTGTCCGTTTGGCGAGGGCTATTGACGCCTGTGATCTCCGTCTCGTGACACTTGACGCGCTCGTGGCTCTTTGTTTTTCAAAACAATGGCTGCGAGTATGAATTTATTTTGTATAACTGGACTTAGCGTTGATTCGGAATTTTTCTGATCGTGACAGTGGAAAGTGTAAAATGTTTTTTTTTATACCACAGTAATTTATATGTACGCGCCCGTATTCCTTCATTTTATGTTACACTTATAATATAAATCATGGTTCATCAAACGCACTGACTTTTTTTATTCTTCCTTGATTTCCGTATGACTCTTTTATATGAGAAATGTGCAAAGGTATATAACGATTATGTCTCTTGAGAGAGTCCGTTGAAGCTCGATACCGTTTGACAACTTGTTTTATGTGTGTAATAAAACGTGGTTTTCGCTGCATCAAGCGATGTTGACGTTTTAAATACTTAAAGACGTTCGCCATATAATTGATTTTTATGAAAAGTTCGCTTTGCAGTTGATTTAATCTAAAACGTAGTCAGTCATACCAGTAAACTTTTGGACTAGAATTTTGAAAAGTTGGTCGAGAAATATATATGACAAAATCGTCGTGATTAAAGTTTTCCTATAATACATTGGCAAAACATAAAATATTGCATTTACGAGATAAACATAAAACTAAGTTCTTTTTTATTGTACCCATGTATCGATATAGTCTCCTATCGTCACACATACACAGCACGCTTTTACTTATGTTGAACTCACCTACATGGATGAGTCTTTCGCTAGTAGTGGAAACTTTGTTCAAACGCGGCGCGGACATTTATCTAAGAGCGACCAAAGGCCGTACCGCGCGTTGCACAAAGCCTGTGAAATGCATCCCGAGAACTCAATGATGATTAGGTTGTTAGTTTAGTCCCCTGGTGTGGGTGTGCTAGTCGAGGACCAGAATGAAAAAACGCCATTTTCTCTCATCTGTCGTGAAAATATTGAAAAAGAAAAACCAAGCACCAAACTGATGGTCAAGATGCTGGCACTGAGAAAAGTTTGCTTGCCGACGTCGATCGAATTGAAAGACGAAAGGTGGAATCTGTGGGATTATTACCAAGACTGCTATACACATATGTCTATAGGATGAAGTTTACGAGGCTCATCAAGACTTGTACATTTTTCGAAATCCTCACCAAAAGACACTGTCAGTTTCTTTCTATGTATGCCGAAGATATACTCCGAGCTTTTGAGCGCGCACAAATCCATCATCACTCTATGCTAAAACAGAAGGACGTCATCAACAAAGCTGTTTACAATATTTTACCGAGTATGGCTGTGAGAAAGGTGCTTCATTACATATTCAATTGTTGTAACAATGTGAAATGAGGAAAGCAAAGTTTTTAAAATGTTAAAGACTCCACATTATATATTTTTATATAACTTAAATTTTATTCTCATTTTATATTGTTGCACATGATCGTATATTCTGTTGTGCACTTTCAATGCTGGGAATGATGGCGGTTTCGATATGGCGACAGACTGCACGCTCAATGCAGGAAAAAAGCTTTTCGGCATATAAAAGGTTGAATCAAGTTATTTTACTTTTATAATTATTCCGATTTATAAATATGTTCAATTAGAGTTGCATTATTTTATAATAAAAACAAATTTTTATTTCAATAAATTGAGTAATTTAGACTCGATTCTTGTTTTAAGAATTAATTTTTGGAACCATAATAAATACTTTTCAACGACTTTAGACAAATACAATATACTAGTAAAACAATATATACCTAATAGTTTGTTAGTTATTTGCCGCTAAGAAAATAAATTTTGGCTAACAATAACTAAATTATTAATCTTTTGGCTATTTATTACACTTTTTTCAAATATGATTTTTAGTGGCTTTCGTTAATCTGATTAACTTTGATTTATACTTATTACGTAAATGTTTGAAAATAAAAACACCATTTTATAACATTTTATAACACCAACGTCTGGCTTATTGAATATAATGAACAAATTAACATTCGCTCAAATCACAATTTTATTTTACTTAAATATTTACATACAATACAATTCATAATGTATCATTGTAAATTAATTTATATTAGTTTCGGTAAATAAAAAATATTTGTCTTTGACATGATTGAATTCTTATAGTTTCTATAAGTACACAACAATTTTGATAATTTACATGATTGAATATTCAAAAAAATTTAGTTAACTCAAAATATTATTCTAGTTTCGCATCATCCACTAGTTTTGTTACAAGGACAACGTTTCGCACTTTACTTTTTCGACTAGTTTTATAGTATCTTGTTAATTAAATAATGCTGTCCTATCAATTTTGCCTGCTAGATGAATACTAGAAATTTTCGGATCAGTGTTCTACTTACAACGGTATAAATAACTATTAATCTAAATATGTAGGTGATCGGAAAGTATTTTTATATTGGCGTCAAACAACGAAAGTGAGCATTTTAATTAATTTTTTTGCAAAAAACTTTAGCCATAAAAGTTATATGTTTCCTTCAGCATGACCAAGTTTTAGAGCATAGCGAGCCATTGCTAATGCACCCTCTCGAGTTTTATTTCCTCCAATGAATCCTGTTGTGTGAACAAATACACAGTCTTTAATTCCAGCTTCAGTAGTCAATTCTTCATCCCTTAGTCCACACCACTTTTCGGGTAAAAATATTCTAAAAGATTAAATTTATAAGTAATAATGCTAATATTGGTAAACTTATAAAAAAATATTTAAATTTAAAAATTAGTAATTTATCGTTTATAAGTTGATAAAAAAATGATGCTTCTTACCTGCATATATAACTGCCAAGCTGCTGAGGTACTCCTTGTACTCTGTATGTATTATCTTTGAAGATAATGAATTTGATTGTAGGATCTATATTCAATTCTTTTTCAATATTATAAAGGTGTTCCTTCCATGGAACTGCTTTGGTCATTTCTATGATTTCACCACTTGGATCAACCTGTACAAATGTACTCATGTACAAATATTATTCTCCAGTATTTTATTATAGCAAAAACTATTCGTGTCACAATAATAATTTTTTAATAATAATTTAAAATTAAAAAAATGTATATTACACGTTAAATTTTTATTTTTAATAAGAGGAATGATTATTATTTTTTTTTTTTTAACAAGAGGAATGATTAATATTGACTGATTAATCAGTTATTCCCTTTAGACATATTTTAAATCATTGAAAATGAATGATTTTCTCACCTGAAATCTATTTTCGATTGCTTCCTTAACTAATGTTCGAGCTGGAAGCCAAGTGCGAGATGCATTTTCTACGAAATAAGTAAATTCTTCTCCAACCATGGCCATTGCTTTATTGAATTGCTCTTCTTCCTTTAAGTGAGTCGTATTCCATTGAAGATTTAGTCTTGAAACTCTTGAACACACATCTGTCGATATGCGATACCTACAATATATTTTTATATGATCATTGCCATTTTATTTAGTTTATAATATTATTTTGTTTTTCACTCTTGTATAAAGAACTGTTCGATAACTTACAATGGCTCACCATCAAACATAGGAACTCCATTATCTATCCCATCAATTTCTTTGATAAAAGTTTCATAGACTTTTTTGAATATCCTTTCAAGATCATCTTCATTCAATTCAGGAACTAAATGTTTAATTACTTTATGTCCAAAGTAACAATAAATTAAACCAGCGCTACTTAGCTTGATGGTTGTATCATAGCCTGGTTTTTTTATCACAGTACTAATTGACTCGGTGAATTCTCTGTAAAATAATAGAAAAATTTCAGATACATATCTTTGCAATTATCCATTTTATTCATTGTTTGAGATGCAATATCAATTACAAATACCTCATATGATGATCATATCGGTGTGTAGCAGGATCATATGTACCACCAACATCAACAACAATATCACAAGTGTCTAGAATTGATTGATCTCGAGACCTGATAACAAAGAGCAAATATCTTTATCAAAGTACTATCTCACAACTATAAGTGATAGTAGTTGAAAATGAAAATTATAAACCGACTTTCACATTTGCTGAAAGTATAAATATTCTCTTTACCTTACAATCGTCGCATCTTTATATTCAGGAAGAATTTTCAGCATGTAGCAAGCAAGAACTTCGTCGCAGTGAAAGGTTCCATTATGCGTACCAATTTTGATTGAACTCATTTTTACTGTAGATTGATGTAATAATATATTGTTTAACTTATGAAATTTGTAATTAGTATTCTTAACAATATTAACACTCTTTGAGACAACTACTCTAAAATTAGAAAGTATACAATTCATATATTAACTAGAAGAATTGAGTTCTGAGAAACGAAAAAGAAAACAGTCTTAGTTGCAAAACTGAAGATTTAATATTTAGTTTATAACGTACTTTCATTTATATTTATCCTTGTATACTTATAATAGCTATTACAGTGAGGTTACGTCCACTACTCGAGCCGCACAAAGTCGGCGGCAACACGTGTCTCGCACTGTATATTAGCAGGCTGCAGGGCGCACAAAATATAGCATACCGCAAGTGTACATAGCGCCTCAAGTGGTAACATTTTGTACTAATGTTTAAGTCCGCGATATTTCAAATTTTTATATCAAAGACCCCAATACGGCGACAATGGCAATTCGCTTTTATAGTAATATTAATTAATTTTAATTAATAAAATGATGTTAATAAAACAATGTAATAAACCTCAATGCGTCATATTTTTATTGAATGAATAAAATTTGAAAGTGATGAAGCTTTTAGATTTTGAAAAACTTTTTAGAGTTCATTTTTCATGTTCAATAGCTATTATTTTGTGCAAATATTTAATCATGTAACCAAAATCAGTTACCTAATACCAGGAGTTAAAACGATAAGATGAATCATCGTTCTAACATATAAATAATACATGTAATATTTTGGACAGGCTTGTATAGAAAAACAATTCTTTGCATTATGAATATACAACATTATTATTAGCATGTTACAGTTTCTTACAAAATATATTTATACAGTTTCGCAAAATACGAAAAATACTTTCGAGCATCAATTCTTTTGCGAGTTTATATACAAAGAGCCAATCGATCGAAGAGGCTGAACAGTGTACTAACGTTACACTATATTAAAAATACTACACGATATCCTAACACTAGAACATATTAGGCACACGACATCTTGATCGATATTTTATTCGTAATCTCTATACGTATTCTAAAAGAAATATTTCTGCATAATAACATAATTTCAAAAAATCTTAAACACCAAAGTGTTTAAACATTTTTTTACAATTTATGATTATGCCAAGTAACAAGATTAACTTATAATTACCATATAAATATGTTTTAACATTAAATAATTCATCATTAAAATATCGTTGAGTTTTGGTTGACTTTTACATGTTTTCAAAGTACCATAATCTTAGAAAAGTATAATCAAACAAATATGTAGTTGACAACGTTTAAATAAACTAAAAATATTGCATGCGTGCTTATACATACTTCAAATTCTCAATGCTTTAACTTTACGCAACATTTTTTGTAATTAATGGCATAAGAGAGACATAAATGCGCTTACATCGAATGTAAGCTATTCATGGTCATGTTCTAATTTTGAATATAACATTAAATTTTATGACCGTCAGTAAAAAATATGTAGTTTTTAAATAACTTAATTAATTTAACATAATACATACGTAAACTAAAAAATTTGTGTCTAAAAGTTATAAATTCATTTTTGTATAATTTCATAAGTACATTTTATACTGTAGTTGTTTATAAAATGAATATCATAGAAATTTAGTGAGCTGTTCCCCAAAAAGTATGTAATATAGATAAAACACTAAAGAACATCAAAATTGCGACGAAAAATTGTTTATAAAATTACTAAACGACAATTACACTTATTTTCTAGGGCAAGATTAAGGAACCTTTTCTACAAGGATCGTCTTTACAGTCATGTCTTTTATATATCTTATTATATAAAATAATAGTATTATTTTGCACTAATCTCCATTCTAAGATGTTCAATATCACGTTGAGAGAGAATCCCCAACGAATTAAACAGATTTTTATAAAATAAAACATAAAAACGATTTTAACATGCTGTTGTAATAGTAATGTTTACCATAAATCGTAATAACGAATATCGTAGAAAAATGCCTATGAGATTAAACAATACAATCTCAATATCAACTTGTAAAATAAGGTTTCTCATTAATTTTAATAAGAGTGAATCCGTCTTTCGCAAAAACGTACGTTTATAAAAGAATGTTATGGCATTGCTTAATAGTAAAACATATCATGGTGCGACACATTATTACACGCTATAGATTGTAATCAGGATTCACAAATTACTAAAACCAATGAAACGAAAAATAATAATCTATAAAATATCAATTCAGAACGTTTCCTAGAATTCACAAAGTTCTACTCAAAATGTCCTCATGCAGCTAGTATTTTTTTTCAATTTCTCATTGAAATCGTATGGATATAAATAAGAAACTACGTAATGGTTATACATATTTCTAAGTGAAATCGTATAATTTAAAAAAATCTAAAAAGCTGTTTCAATTTTTCACAAAAATATATCACACTCTCAAATGTACATTAATTTATTTACTTATAAAATAATATAATGTTTAACTAGTGTTCCAAACTCATAAGTTTTGTATTCAAGAGTGCAAAATAATACAACAATTTTTTGTGAACAAAATTGAAATCAGCTGTTACGTAAAATTATTTTTTTCGACATAAAAAACAATTACGCTTTTCACCAAGTCCTTTTTGAGCACTTGGGATTTGGCACATCATGTCGACAACTTTGGCTTTCTTCGTCGAAGATTGTGCCTTCTTCGCACACAAATCGGAAGTCCAGAACTTGTCTTGTAGTGAATCCTGGAGAACAATAATGGAATAAACGACAGTCTCGCACATCACCGTAAAATCTATACATTTCCTTTTCTAAACAATTGAATCCAGCGGTCATTTTAGGACCTTGATTCGTCTTTTGAATTTGCGATTTTACGGAAGTAAGCTCAAGTTTTCGACGCTCTGATGGCCTAAAGGTCCTTACAGTCGTAGTTTGAATGTCTAACAACTGAGAAGTAGATTCAACTTTTTTCGTTGTAGTTTCTGATTTCGAGGAATCCTCATTCGACTTCGGTATCTCCATTACAGATTCGTTTGATGTTTGTGGTACGTTGTTCGAATCTTGAAAATCTGAACTTTGTTTGGGTACCTCATTATCAAATTTATGATCGGTTGATTGTAATGTCTGATTCTTTGCTTGTATTTCTAGAGTTTCTTTCGCGTCCCCAAGATCGTCTACTGTCGTTGTATCGAGATGCTCAAATAATGTAATTGTTGATGGTGACGTAGAACTTGGATTAATAGTAACCGTCTCCAAAGAAGATAAAGGTTTAACATTAACATTTGGTGGATAGTTGCTTTCATCAACGTTCTTATTAGCTTCTTCCACTAAATCTTTTGATAGTTGTGCAACAATTTCGCTTTCTAAGATTGTTGCTTCTGATGTAGTTGTTGTAGTTCTCGATAGCAGTGGTAGCCTTCGAATTACTGGTTTAGGAGCCAACTCGTTGTAACTTGGAGGTGGTTTAGTTGGTTTGGGACCAGCCAATGGCTGCCCTCGTCTGATAACAACTGAATTAGGTGATGTTGAAGGTAAACTGTATCCATAATTTTTTCGAAAAGCAGTTGGTTTGAAAAATTTAGCTGTTGTCTTAGGTCTAGGTGTAAAGGTACTAGTCGTTGTTGGAATCGGAGTTGTAGAAGTTGTTGTCGTTGTAGTCGAGCTCGTGGTTGGCACAGGTGTTGTAGTTGTAGTTGTTGATGTTGTCGTCGTGCTAGTTGTCGTGCTAACAGTTGTACTCGTACTTGTACTTGGAGTAGTAGTCATAGTAGTTTGGATTGATGAAGGCGACGTAGAAACTATGGTAGAACTTAAAATTGGAACTGAGGTAGTAGATTTGAGTATTGTTTCTGTTGTAGTTTCTAAATCATCGTATTCTTCTGCAGAAAATGGGACAGTTGTACTTTCTATTTTATCTTCGTATACTTCATCATATTCATCTCTATTTTCAGTTTTACTGTTAACAATGTCTGTAGGTTTTTTGTCATTTCGGGATTCTACTTCCTTAGATCGGTCACTGGTATTAAAAACATGCTTATTATTTTGTTCTTCTGGTTTTTCAGACGATGATAAAGGTTTATTGATCTGCGGATCCGTGTAACTTTCAGGCTCATAATTGTCATCTACATAATCTTCGTAACTTACAGGTATTGTATCTTTTTGTCTATTATGATCTTTTATCATTTCTTTCTTTTCCGTTTGCGGTAGCTCATCAGTAAATTTAAATACACCTTCTGTACTCATGTTTTCTGTAGTCGACTTTATTGACTCAGATACTTCAGAGTTTTCAACATCATCATCCTTTAACGTTGTTTTTGCTAAATTATAATCTTCATACTCCTGTGAAGAAATTTCACCTTCAGTAATTGTGTAATCTAATGGCATATTTGTCGTTATTGACTCTTCATTATTTAACAATGTAGTCGATTCAATTTTTTCTGTTACATCCTCTTTCTCTATTTTCGGTTCTTCATCGAATTTTCTACTTTTATCTTGGCGATGCGTTTTTTCTTGAGGAATTGATTTCGATTCACTATTTAATCTATTTCTATTTCTTCGATTTGAAACTCTAGTTTTACTTAATGTTTCTCTAGAAATTGGATAATCCGCGTAATCATCAGGAATCTCTTCTACTGATTCGTTATATTCGTCCAAATATGGTTCTCTTTCATCTAAATAATCATCTTTAATTTGGTCTCTTTGTTCTTCATCGGGTGAAATTTTATATTGTTTTTTTAATTGTTCTTGGTATTGATTAGGTTGTTCAGTTTGTATGGAAGATCTGACATTTTCTTTTTGAAAAATTTCCTGTGAATTCAAGTTTTTCGTAGATTTTAGAGAGGCTTCAAAACTTTTACCGTCATTAAATTCTACTTCATCTTTTACGGAAAGTTTGTCGAATGCTGGTAGGGGTCGTTTTCTCGTGTTTTTTCTTCTATCTGATTCAGGATTACGTCTTATTTCTTCCGAAAATCTTTCTGTATTACCTTTGACTCTAGATCTACTAGATGAGTTTGAAACTTTCGTCCTCACTCTAGGCTTCTCGTCTACTTCATCATCATCATCTTCATAATCAAAATGACGGTTTCGATTTCTATATGGTACTCGCCTACCTTGTGTGCCCCTTCTTAATGCACTTTTACGATTCAAATTCACACTTTCTTCTTCATAGTCATCGCCCTGAATATTATCGTCATCAATATAATCGTCTCTATAACTGATTCGTCGCCTGTTATTTGGCCTTTGTCTCAATCTGTTTGATCGATGTTTTGAGCCTAATTCTATACTTTCGCTTACGTCATATTCGTCATAATACGCAGAAGATTTTGGACTACTTACGCGACTATTCCTACGCGGTACATATTCTTCAGAATCGTCGGCCGATTCATTTCTTAATGTCTTTCTCCTATTTGATTTATTTGAATTCGAAGATGACCGAGTTTGCAATAATTCTTGTTTTATTTTGTCAGGTGTATCGATTGCATCTAATGTTCCATTTGACGAATTTAAATTTTCTATTGGTACAGACAAATTTACATTATTTGATATAGAGTTGTTACCCTCAACAGATCGCAAAAACAATTGAACTGTATCTTTTGGTTCTGCATCGTCAGTATCATGTTCAACGACAACAGGAGTAAAATTTAACTGACGGCGAAGAATTGCGGGAGGTGTTTGTTGTTTGATTTGTTTATCACTCTTCAAAGCTTGGGTTCTAGTACCTGTTCTCGTTCTATGAACTTCTTTTTCAGTGATATCTGGTACATCTACATCTTCATCATCATACTCTTCGATTTGACTTATCAATGATCTAATATTTTCAGGATTATTTAAAATCTCCGAATTCACATGTATAGAATCTGTATTAGCAATATTATTTCTAGATTTGTTTGTTACTGCCGATGTCCGATTGATGTCTTTTATGTCCACATTTTCAAAATTAATATCATCAGTTACATCGTCGGAAGATTTCTCATTTTCTGGGATTGGCAGTCCAAAAAGAAAAGCTTTGATTATTGGTAAATTTGCTTTAAGATCTTTTATATCTTTAATTTCAGCATTGAAAATTACTTCTTCAGATGGATAACTATCTTCACTTTCTTGGTGTTCAGTTGATCGCTTTTTTCTTGAACTTCTTTCATTCGTTTCAACTTTTCTACTGATCACTATGCGCCGATCGTTTCGTATCTTAGGAACATCTCGATAAAATGGATCAAAAGATTCGTCACCTTCTTTGTAATCATCATAATTTGATGGAATCGTTGGAAGCGGAAGTGTAATAAGTTGACTGGCATTCAAAGGTCTTCCAGATTCATCACTTACACTGGCCTTTGCGGTAACGATAACTCGTGATTGAGATGGCAAGAGCGGAGATGGATTTTGAACGATTCGCTGAATATCTGGTGGTGGTAGATTTATGGTAATTTGGTGTGGTTTCAATTGAGGAATTGAAGGCGGCGGTGGAACATGGATATGCTGGGGTTGATTGTTTTCCGATTTTTGAGATTTTTGAGTCATTGATCTTTGCGTTGGGTAAAAAGCACCGATGGTCGTCTGAATTGGACTTGGAGTTGGTAGGTAATTAATGGATATCCTCTGTTGTTGTTGCTGCGAAGCTTGATTATTCTTGGCTTGAATTACTTGTTGCCGGTTTTCTTGTTGTGGAACTGGAGATATTGACAGTTTTGAGACCTATATATTAAAATATAAACAAATTAATGATGCTATTTTAACATAATGTGCACAAATATTTAAAAAAGAGGTAAAACTATACTCACCTTTCCTTTATTGGTCGATTGCACGGCCTCCAGAGGTCTTCTATCATCCTGCTCATCTTCTTCATCCTCGGAATTGTCTTGATATTCCGTGATTTCGCGTGGATTGTTGTTGTGAACATTGAATTGCTCCGTTGTGCTAGCAATTCCATGATTGTGAAATAGTGGATTGATTATCGGCGGATTGTTAGCGTTGTTATTCAAAAGAGTTTGAATCGTCGATGATGTGGATTGCACATGATATTGAAGCGGCGTTACTGTTGACGGTTCATTATGAATTACTTGTGGATTCGCTGTCGAACTGTATCGAACCTATAATTAATATAACCAAATATGTATCGATTAGTTTGTAAAACTGACTAATAATAGCTTCCATAAATATATTTTAGGGTTTCCAAAGAAAATTGATGAAAGTTTTTTACATTTATTTATTAGCATTTCTGTTCAACATTTTTTTTAAATTTAAATCACTCGGTTTCCAGTGTCATGTTTACCTGCTGATGAACCTGAGGTGTAGGCGTCGTTGAACTCACGCCCTGATTACTGAATAGCTGATACGATGTTGCTTGATTGTTGTTATTCCTCTCGTCGTTGTGAAAAATGTATTGATGATGATACCCACCATTTTTATCGTCATAATGAGTGTTAGATTGGCTAGTTTGAACGGACGGAAAAGCGGGTCGTGGTTGATAGTGCTGTGGGTATCCAGTGGGATGCTGCTGATAAATATTGCTCGCTGAGGTCGTTGAAGGTTGACTAGGTCGTGAGGTCGTCGTGGTCGTCGTACTAGTGGTACTCGGCCGTACCGAGGTCATGTGGTGGTGCTGTTGCTGATCTTCCCGAGATTCCGTAGATTCATCTTCGTCTTCTTGTTCATGAAGACTAAAAATACATTTTCATTAATATTTTTGTTTTCTTTTTTATTGAAAAATGAATATTTTAGGTCAAATTTCTAACCAAATTTTTGTATTTCAAAAGTTTATTAATTTTATTATTCTAGTCTACTATTATAAATTAATTTATTTGAATAATTCATGAATTCAATACTTATTTATCTTTAACACTTACAATAAAAATAAGTTCTAAATTTCAAAATGTTTATGCTTTATAAAAAAAAAGTTTAAAAATTATAATTCATCGAATAATGTAGATTTGTTTGGATATACAAATGGGTTTATCGCAATTTATTATATCATGCAAAAATCAAAGAATTACAATCCCAGCAAAAAGCCAATCGTATAGAGAAGGAAAAGGGTACACGGTATTACTTGAGTGTAAAAGGTCCTTTCGAAATCTCATTTGTGAGCTTATAACCGTCCGGCAGCCACACAGGGAGCGCAAACATCGTAATCGATCGAGCCGTCGATTGATCGGCAATAATTATCCCGAACGTGTCTCAGCGTGGCAATGACGTTATCGCGGTCTAGATCTGTAGAATCAAAACCGTTCGACTGCGCGCGAAGTAGAATGGACAATTTTGCTCGATAACAATCGTTTGAGAAGACAATTTTTTAGAGCAACTTTGTTTGTGCAAAGGCCTTTGTCGGTTCTGCTGTCAAATGCAACGAACCTTGCGCTTTAATAATGCGTTAGAGGATAACATACGTTTACGTTGCACTTATACCGATGAATTCTAATATTTGTATTCGTTTTTATAGCACACGTAGGTACACGCCTACTTGTGAAGAAAATAATGATAAATAAATGAATACATTTTCGTTTATCACGTGTTGATTTCAGAATGCATATTGCTGCAATAATTTATTTACATATATCCAGTCGGTTGAAAGTTTGAAAGTTCTAATAAAAAAAGCTGTGTATAGAAATATTGATATCGTTTTGTTTATTTTTCATCTAGTTATTTATCATAAAAACAATTACCTGAGTGTCACGGCATTATTTCCATAAAGCTCGAGGTTGAGGTTGTAGAACCGCTCGCTCTTGCTGCAATCAACCTCGTCGACTCTCTCGCAGACTCTGGTTTCTTGGTCGAAAACGGTCCCATTCAGGCAGAGGAACTTTATGTCCATAATCTCATCTGAAACCACGTCTCAGAGTAAAGAACGAATCATTATTCAGGGAGCCTTATTCGTCATTGAATTCGATATAACAAAGCAAGCTTTTTTTTTGTTTGAAAATGCGAATCGATTATTATTAAATTATCTATTGTATTTTACCCCTGTAGAAATTTTACCATAAACTGGCCAGTAATAATGTATAGGTATACACCATAACTAACCAGTTTAGAGTGAAATTTCTGCCAGGATAAGGAACAAACAGAAGGGAAAAATACGTATATAATCCCATCATAAAATATATAACCGATCTTTTAAATAATAAATTGCAGCCTGTGATTTTAATATTCGCCTCATCAATTACATAAATAAGCGATACTATTGCTTCTAGATATTGCCTGTACTGTTTGCAACGACCTACATTATTTTTGCAACCAAATTTCTCCAATAACTGCAATAATTTAGCTTGTTCTTGGAGCCTCTATTACACGTTTATGAAACCCGAGATTTCACATAAATAAAGCTTGCATCGAAGGAAGACAATTAAAGTATCGCTAAAGTCACGCGAAAATTATACTCCATGATTCATAAGAAGGATTGGAAGTCCACGATAGGCGAGTTAAGACCCATTTGTCGTCGTTAATCGAGCTTTTCATAATACGGCGATCATATACATGCAGCAGTCTAACCCTAGCCCGCTCACGGAGATGACTTTTTCACTGGGAACGGATCAAAGTATTATAAAAGGTTCGTCGCGGCGCGCGGATGATTTGAATCGAGAAAGAGAGAGACAGACGACCGATAAATCTCCAAGAGAGAGAATGCCACGGTCGCAGCCTATGTTCGCCGAGTTTACCGACCCCATCAGAGCTGGTGAGCTGCAGTCGCGTCGGAGATTCTGACTTTGTGATACTTTGTGCGAGCGAGCATCGATGGGTGTGACTAGGCAAGATGTCTGATTACAAAATTTGATTTTTTTTCGATGCACTCCGATCGTTACCCAATGCTAGGAACTTTTTTTAACTGGGGTTTTGATCTTTTTTATCGGTGAATTTGGGAGCATCTTGATCGAAGAAGTTTTTTTTCTTCAAGTGCAGTAAAGTGTAAAATTCAATAAATTTTTTTCTCAACTATCCGAATTCAACATTCGCGTAGACAACTTTCTAAGAACGTGAAAAATGAAAACGGCGAGCTATTATAAAGAGAAAAAAAAATGAAACACGGGAACGCAGTAAAAGTAAATCAATGCAAGATCGTTATTGATAGCGTATACAATAGAGCACATATAATGCTGAGCGTGGCATTAGCAATGCCGCATTACCTTTTTGTCCGATTGTACACACGTGAAACATCTGGCAGCCAGCCTCGACGTCCGCGTAGTATCCGCCAATCACCTTCCCCTGACACGAGAAGTTGGTCTCTGGCAGATTGTCGAAGTCCAAATACTGCGCAATTAACAATTTGACGGTAGAGAAACTTTTTTTATGTCTAACTTTCATATAGTTTACGTATGGTAATTGAATCTTTGTTATACATTTGTTTTTTTATATACTTACACCAGGTTCCCCCGCGCTGCACAACCTGAAGCCATGTTTGAAGTTAAGGATAGACAGTATGACTGTAACAAAAATAAGATTACATTTTATTGTTGATGATTCATTTATAGATAGTAATAATAATCGTATCATAATATTTTTAGATAAATATATGTTTACTATTTAAATCAAACCGAACAGTATTGTTTTAGAAATCTGTCACTGAAAATGTATTATGCAAAATATTTTAGGGTAAAAATGGAACTTCGATTTGTCATTGCAATGCTTAATACAAGGGTCGATTGTTCTTTGTATTAAAAGGCAGTTTAATACATATGTTATACGAATATCTAATTTAGATATCACTATGAATTACGATTTGATTTAACATCTGACATGATGTATAGTCAATCTATTCGTAATTTATCACATAGGTATTATAAAGTTGTACCTCAAACTGTACTATAGGGGTAGCCTCAGGCGCGATTAGAAAAAAATATATTCTTCGATATTTTGCGCAAGGAAACTCAATCGTTTTTTGGAAAAAAATCAAGACAGAAATTTATAGCTCTTAATTGATCTCTTTATAACATTATGCATGAAATTATATTTTTAACTAGCATAGCGTAACTTGAAACAGTTCAAAATTAAAATCTATAAATTACTTTTATTTCTTAATTACATAAATACAATAAAAATCACTAGCTGTAATATTACTTATATTTATTTCGTTACACTCTTAGCAAAATCAAATATTTGAAATAGATGTTACTATTACATAAGATCAGCGAATATACTTATGAAACTATAATATACCTTTTACTTATATTAGTGTATACTAACACACTTCATGTTCAGGTGACCCAAAAGAGAACCTGTTTTGAATGTTATTGATTGCCGGCTATTTGCAGCTAAGATGCTCGAGTTTGTAAACTCTGGGTCAGTCAAATATTATACTTCGAATTGAAATAAAGGCTGCTATATATGAAACACATTACATAAATAATGAAGTATAAAAAAGTTCAAATCATGTCAGCAAAAAGACATCGCAACTTATTGTCTTATAGCAATTTCACGGCATATCTGCGGTCAATTCGAAAATCTTGCGCAATGTGTGGTATAATGTGGCTTCAGGGGAAGCCCCGGGCTCAACGCACGGTAGCTATATATACTATGCGTATACCTAGTTCGCGAGACCAATTATGTGTGCGTAGCCGAGTTATTGTCGTGACGCCTTCGGCTAATATCTCGTTGCGCCGGGGAAGCTTAAGTAGTCGCGACTCATTTCTGTGAATAAAGTTGGTTAACGGATGAACTTCCGTTTCTCTGAATAGTGTATAATTAATTGTATAAAAACCTTAAGTACGTTACATTCAATTATTGGTCTAATTGCGCTGATTCATTTATATAAAAATATTCTATTTTATACATAAAAAAAGACATGGTATAATATTATGTTGAGTAAATACTACTGATAAAAATAAATTCAAAATGTAAACTTTCTTTTTAATGATATAAGCAATCATTATTATAAGGTAATTATAATATAATAAATATTATATGCACCTGACGTATATGTAAGTGATCTAATCTATAACGTAATTACTCTCAATTAAAACTTACATTACCGTCAATTAATGCATTTCATTATTTAACTATGCATGTCTAATTAAAATTATTGAATATACAAATGCGAAAATTTAAAAAAGAAAATGTATACATTTTTCTAAAAATCAACTAAATCTATTGTCTCGAGTATTAGAAATAAATCGCGGCCAAACATAATGCCAATAAATAACCACAGATCAGCAGTTTCATCACTTGATATCAAGCCAGCTTACTCGCACTGGCAATATTACGTGTATAATTGATTATTAAAAAATAATTCCCTTTGCGAAACGCCTGTGTAGAGCTCGCTTTCCAGCATAAAAGCGAAAATTAAATTGCGCCTCTTCAAATATACGCCGTGTAATTGAACGTGTGTATATATAAGTTTCTCCCGGAGAATCTTCTTCGTTCTATACATAGTCGCATCGCAACTCTCCCCGCGAGAGAAGTATCAACAATGAAGCACGAATAATCGTTAAGAGCGCGCCATTGGAGACTTATAATCGACTTTAATACACTCGAACGACTACTCCCTGCACGCGCCTATACTATATCCCATTCTCGGCGAGAGCGTAATCGCGTATAAGCGCGTAAAAACGCTGTCGGCACGAGTTCGCTCTTTCTCTCGATCTCGCTGAACACGCGCAGCAATGACGAGAGTGATATATAAAAGCCGATTTGTCTCGGGCGTAAAGAGCAGATGATGGGAAGTCGCTGTCGAGGATAGGTGTGTGTGTGTGTGTGAGTGTGTGTGTGTGTGTGTGTGTGTGTGTGTGTGTGTGTGTGTGTGTTATACGGGAGGAGAAAAAGTCGACGGCAAAAAACGAAGGGGTAAATGACGAGGAGAGCCATTACGCCGGTAGCTTTCACCGCGCGTCTACTTATCTAACCCGCTAATTATTTCGAGCGGATTAAGGAGAGCCAAGAGGCTTGTTCTTCCTCCGCGCGCGTATATGGCGCCGAAATCGAGAAACAATGGGAACGGATTCGCGGAGCCCAGAGTCTGATGGCTCTCGTCTTTTCCTCCGAGTACGTGTACGTGTGTGCGTCTATATGTGTGTATATATAGATATACGGCACTTGCATTATTCAGGCTTAATGGTTTGAATTAGATTAAACTAACTAGGCGTAATTGAGACCTTATGCAACTAATTTTATTTTATTGTTATGTTTATGCCCCGTGGGACAGATGCTGATGCTAATGGCGAGATTTACGGAAAGGATAGCATTCATATGGCTGAAGAATAGCATTGATTGAATGCCAGAAGTTTTAGATGCTGCATTGGATTATTAATTTGGACTCGTGTTATTTTATTAGAAAACCATATATACGCGAACGTATTCTCACATGAGATTAAAGTCTAAGAGTTTGACCGCATGACCTTCCGCGACTGAATAAGATAAATCTTTGAATATATAGTAACAGAAATTTTCAACTACAATGATGATTTTATAGTTGATTAAACAACATTACAGCCACATAAATTTAGTTTTTTTTCGGTGTATAGAATAAGCTTGTCTTACTACTTCCGTCCCCTTTCTGAGAAAGCGCTAGTCTGTCTTTGTTTAAAATTTAACGATCTCAAAAGAAACTAACGAACGCAATTTATGGTTTATCGTATCCATGTAACGAAGCTGTTTTCAGATGTTTGATACCAGCTCATAATATCTGTAATTTCAAAGTCGGTTTCAAAGTGTCGATCTGATATATAACATTTAAAAATACATTTACGTAAATGCTTGAAGGCAGTCTTTTTTCGAAGTTCCGTGTCGGATTAGCTTATTTTTCGTTAATGATGATTCTGTTAATGATACTTTGAATACTTCTGACTTGTCGGTTGATTGATGCATTTATAAAGGAAAGCAATACCGGGAATAACATACTTTTCAACTGTCAAGGAAGAAGGCTTTCGATTTTTCTAAGCTATATGCGTAAGATTGGTTTCGAACGTTGTAACTTTTTCTTTACAGAATGTATACTGTAATTATTGTGAAAAGCGAAAAATGTCTTACCGCTGGTCACGTTTTTAATGTATAGCTTATTATCGTTGTCGCTTAAACAAATAAGCAAGATTTATAGACTGAGAGATTTATAGATTTTACGCAATGTCATGTATAGTACAGTTAATGAGACTTTTTCCAGTTCATCCTGGGAAAACTTAGATTTCGACAAGGAATTATTATGTGCAAGCAAAATTTTCTTTCAGTATTGCTGATATATACTCGATACTCCGCTCATGCGCTTACAATGATTTATAGTATTAACTTGCATTCAATACATATCAGAAATTAATTTACTTTGAATTATATTTTGATATTATAGTATAAAATATAAATCTTTGTAATTTATTGCTGCGTGAAAGAAGGTCATACCTATAGACTTAATACAGTATAGTAACTAAACCCCTTTTCAATTAAAATTATTTTCAAATATGTTATGCAACTATATTGATTTAGTATAAGAAATTGGAAGCTCAATCAGAATTTGTGACATTTATAGTGCCAACTCTGCACAAAGAAAAAAGATCCTCAACCCTGTCGGTGTGCGAGCATGTGGAATCAGCCGTAGTATACAGCACCAAACTATAGTTATGTAGCAGCCGTTAAACAAAATAGTTTTGGACTGGACTTTTCTCCACCACTTGAACTTCCCGGCTCTCTAGTTTCTGGCTAGCGAAGATAGGTGGCGCATAGGCACTTTCTTATTTCCCCTGATATTAATCTGCGAGCAGAATGTATATATAGTGGTGTGCCACCTATGCCAAAACTGCCTTGTTGGGCCTTCTTGAGCCACGCATGCTATATTATGGTTCAGATTCGATATTGTTGGTTCCACTCCTTTATATAATATATTAAACCCACATTTTCTCGACGTATTTTTGACTACTGAATACGAATTTCAAACGTTCTCGACCACAAAGGTGGGACGTAAAGAAGTTGTAAACAACGTTGCGTTTCGTTTCTGTGTATTGCTCTTGTTAGCGAACAAAGATTAGTAATATAAATAAGATTAGTCATGTTTATAGTTTTGTTAAAAATTTTTTTTTTTTCATTAACTAAATAATACATCAAGTATTTAAATTATTAGTTTATGGTGGTCAAATAGATGGTTTTTTCAATAATGTGATAGAGCATAGCGCAAAAACTAAACACGGCATGTGCTAGAAAGGTGCAAGAAGAAAAAAAGTTTCTAAATAAAAAAATTAAGATTTTGAAACAAATATCAGCTTTTCTTGCGATGTTTTAACCCTGAAATATGGCGTTTTAAACAATTAATTTGTTTATAACTTTTTACATCCTATTTTTTCGGCCGGAAACCCTCGAAAATAAGTCTAGAAAACTTGGATTGAGGCAGGGAACCGAAATGGCTCTTATCCGATGAAACATCAACTACAATTACAACTAGATTCATAAATTAACACGCTAGTAAAAAAAAAAAAAAATAAATAAAGTTGCACTGTTATACTTGCTCTTACATCGTCTGGAGCAGACTTTATAGGCGACAGGTATTTATCGATCAGCGCAAATGATAATTATCGATACCCATTATACTTACTGATCTCGAATAAAATTAGCATAAATCACCGGCAAGGGATCAGCTTAACTTTTCACACTCTGTCGATCTGTTTCCTGCGTTATAATTCACGCTTATGACATCGAGTTTCGGTTATAAATGATTTATGTGAAAATTATAAACGCCCCTTGAGTGGAAATTTATATATTTTTGTAAAATATAGTTCTAATCAATTGAATGTAATATATCTACTAATGATGCTATCATTTTTTACGAGCTTCGAAACCTTGCGATTAATTGAATTTATTTCTTGAGTTATTAATATATACTGACACATTTGAACAAAAAAGTGACAAATGGAGTTTCAAAAATAAGTGTCAAAAATGAAAATCTTAATTTTTCCTTCAAAAATGGGAAGATTCTGATAATATACAAAAGATGAATACTCTATAAAAAACTGACTAATATAGTGAGTTCTTTTTATATAAGTAGCTACAAATCTTCCCCGTTAACGAATTTCTCACCACGAATAACTCAAGTCAATCGAAAAGCCCCATTTCGCAAGCAAAACCACTCAACTCAATCCTCAACAAAAACAACACACAAATAATTTAGCATCAAATCCCGCACAAAAAATCTCTCTCACACATTGTCTGCGCTGACATCTCGAGAGTGAAATGAATTTTCGATTTCGTTTGCTCTCGTGACGCAATAGCACGCACTCTCGTATACAATCCACACGCATATACGCACACCTACACACGAGATACATACATCCACTAATAGACAGTATATAGATATGTAGCTTGGGCGGGGACACCTATATATATTTACGTTGTTGCAGAGCGAGAAAAAGCGATCGGGGCACTATAGTAATATAGATCGTTTGAGTTGGTCAGTTGTAGGCCGAGGTCGTCCGGACCGGCTGCAGCGGAAAAGCCACCCCCCGGCTGCTGCCACGCATCGCCGCTCGAGAATCCCACCGAGAGAAAGACAGCTCGAGGGCCCTTGAAATTAGAAGGCCCCGTGTCCTAGTGCAGAGCATTGCGAGCGCCAGGGACTTTTTTCCGCAGCAGCAAAGCTGTGTTCTCTGTCTCGCTCTGATGACGGACTTTCGCCGAGGAGTAAAAGTTGTCTTGCCAGCGCGTGTGTATATGCGAGCCGTCGAGTCTAAGATAACTCAATGGTTGAAGCTGTGCTCTATTGACTTTTCGTATATTAGGGAATGTTCCTGTTTTGTTTCTCGTTATGTAGGTGTACCTGCGGATTGATTTGATGAATTTGTGAAAGGTATGTTATTATATGCGATTGTGAAGCTTTCGACGTCGTAATATGTTGTCGAATAACTCGAGGTTTCTTTTAATATGTTAATTATTTGTTTTCTTTAATGTAAAAGATTAATGAGGCTCGGATCGTATGGTGAGGATTTTCAGAGATTAAGCTCAGCATATTCGACTATGGAATTACTGTCACGCACACAATCACGCATTCCGAAGTCTGCCGAGGTACGATCATGCAAACTTTCAATGAATAACATTTGACGATTTGTTACGTAAATTCGACCGATCCCTCTGCATCGCACGTTTTAATATATAACGTGGAAATAGGTGTCCTGCTGATGATAATTTATCAGCGACAGACGAAAAATAATACTCAACGATCATTCAACACACAGAAGAGAGTTTTGAATGTTCATGAAAATAATTGTAAGAGAAACGAGCACAAAAATATTTTACAGTTTACGAAGGAGTATCCGGAAACTCTTTCGCTCTGAGTTATACATGAAATACGCGCGTGAAAGCTTGCATACATTGCTTCATTTAAAACGTTAAACATAATCAAATCGAGAAGGAACTAATATAATTCTACATTTCGCAGGATAATACTTAATCATTACGTACCTCGATGCATCAGACATAAAAATCCTAAATTCCAAATACAAACTCATATAATAGCAGCTCTCGACGAAAATACCGATCCTCAGAACCGATAAAATCAGCACACAGCAAAAATTAGCGCACAGTCTCTCTCACCTCGAGCGTTCAATTACACACTCGCTCTCACGCGCGATAGTGCTATATAAACCAGCGATGAAAATTTCCGTTTCCTCATAAAATTCCGGCGGCAACTCATCCGTTTTCCCCGGCTCAAGTGTACCACTGCATCGGATTCCTGGCGCGCCGACTGCACTTAATCCGCGGGCAATTTCGCGAGCTCGCGTGTATACGCTCGCCGGCTTTCAAGAAACGTCACGCTCGGTCGCGCCGACGAGAACGCCCCGGGAATTATTTATGAAATTTCGGTTTCTAGACGCGCCGGATCGCTTTCCATTTCTTCCTCCTTTCCCCCCTGGCTGTTTTCTGGATTCCTCGCAGGCGTGTGGTGTGGACAGGCTTGACTCGGTGACGTCGCTACTGATGCGTCTCTTTTTCGCGAGGATTGATCGACGGTTTCGATCGACGATCGTTTTCCTTTTTTGTGGATTTCGAGTCTAGACTTGAAAGCTTTCGAATCGTGAACGTACTGTGGATGTGGCGCATGATGCGCTGAATTTTGTTGCTGCTTTCAAGGACACGTATTTTACTGCTTTGAAAATGTATTTTTTATTTAAAGAAAACACTACTGTATTGGTAAAAGAAAGAAATATGTGTTAGAAACGAGTTTTTGAGAAATCCAATCGATTATGTTATTGAAACGTGCAAATCTATAGATTTATACGGTTTACAGAAGACATCTGAAATCCCGTAGGTTTAGAAACATGTTTGAAGGTGTCTGGAGTTCAATTTATTTTACCACTTATTATAAAATTGAAATATATTAATTTAGTCAAGAGTATCAGGCAGTCGATCAATTATCTCGTTCCAAATCTTGTAAATCAGAAACGAATTAAATCCATCACCGATTTTGAGCAAATCATGCTTATTAATTAATTCTAATTTTAGGAGGATCATAATATTATTGAATGATATTGAAGCGCACGTGCTATATAAGATACGATGCATAATGAGTAATTTTAATTTTAAAATTAATTATTTGTATCACTAATTCAATTTTGAGAAAGTGAAGATAGGATAGATATTATTACATATTAAAAAACAAATATAGAAATAAACAAAAATGTATTGCTCAATCGTACAAACTGTTTTAAAAAGAGCTATAACCATAAAGGTACTTATATACATAATAAGTATCAAAACAAAAAATAAATGCGAGAGTAAATGTGCATAAAAAATGGGCTTTTTCGAAATTACAACATCATTTGGTCGAGTTAAATGCGGACCTGGTTAATATGAAAACAGGTTCTCAGAATCCGAATAAATTTATTTGGATTTCACGCATATTCTGAAACTAGCGAAGCGTTAATGACTCGACTGTTTCGTTCTAATTCTAAGCTACATATTAATGTGATCTAAAATATTCATCAGTTGAGTAAGCAAAAAAAGAGAAGTTTTTGCACGAATCAATCGTCGTTGAAACAATTTCAAATTTCTAGAACTGCCCAGAATTTACGACTTCTTTCCTCTTTCAAAACTGCAAAGCCTGGAGCCCTAACAACCATCAGAAAAAGACCGTCGATCACTCTCGCGAGCGTTTCTCAACACAAACGAACAAACGGATCTCTCGTCGGTCATTCTTCCACACAGTCACACACACACACATTAAAGAAAAAACAAGCTTGTTTCAAAGCAAATCGTCGTCGTTCTCCAAGATAACGCGTTGTACCGACTGCAATAATCTCCTTCGTCTCACGGAGTGAGTCGTATCTCCGCCGTCATGAATGATTAAAACAAAATCATTAAAGAAACAAAAGCCGCTTCGAGCGTCTCGCAGAAAAGCTAAGTGGCTGAACGCAATAATAAACCTGAAGCAGTATATATATCCCTGTATACAAGTATATTAGAAAAAAAGTCACCGCCAGAGGAAGAGAGCAATCAGAAAAAAAGAACCACTCGTTGCAATAAACATTTCGCGCAGCGAGTTGCTCCAGTTATAAACACGCGCAAGCTTACGGTGAAAGGTTTCGTCGCGCGCGAACCTCGAATATAATGCCCGCGCGCTCGCGAGGCGTAATAACTACAGTCGCAGAAACGCCTCGGAAAAGTGGTGTGTGCAGGTGTATAGAGGTACACGGATCAAGGACGAACCACGTCTCCGGTGTCGCGTCCATAATATAGTGTCCGGTTTCCGAGCTCACCGACAGCTATCCGTCTGCTGCTGTTGCTGTATATAGGAAAGAGGCTGCAACTCTTGGGCTTTAATAAAGCGCCGACAGCTGCTCCGTAGACGTCATAATTAAAGCCGGCTCTCCTCTACTGCACGTGCTTGCCGTCGCAGTTATTGCTGTACTGATGGCGAGCGATTCTTATTGCGCTCGCGCGTTGGATGGGGATTTAAGTAGATTGCACTGATCTGGGATCGTGTTGTTAGTAGATTAGAACTGATTGACGTTGTTTTTTATAATTTTTCAAGGGCGGTCACTTTATTTGGTTTGTTGATTAATGTGCATGAATTCGATTTTTTTTAGTGAATTGCATATCTGATGTATAAGCCGCTATTTTTTAGATTATATGCTTGAAAAGTTGTCTGCATTTTAATTAGTTTAATGGTTTACTAGACGGTTATTTCTTTTTGTAAACAGTTGAGAACAGGCTATATCTGGACGTTACTACTTAAGTCCGATTAATCATCAGGAAAGGAAAAAAGTTGTCTGGAAGGAATGTCATTTTCGAAAATGTATTGCGTCTGTATTCGATAAATCATTCCATCCAGTAATTTTCAGCAAGGATATGAGAGATTCAAAAATGGCTTTCACATAATTTATTTTAAAAAACGCATTTTATCCCACAATAGCTTTTATTCCGAAAGCATTTTCGATCTTGAATAAAATAAAATCTTGTGCAACGCCACAAAAGCAAACCAAGAAGAAAAAAATGCTTAATATATCTTCAAAAGGTCTTGATGATATATCGAAGAAATTCCATAATAATCGGTAAGCTTCATCGATTATTTCACCGAATTTTTTAGCGATACCTTGATTACCTATCTATATGCTGATATCGTAACCTTCTGCAGTCGATTCATATAAATATAATAAAGACGTACGGCAGGCGCCGACGCGTATCTCGAATGAATCGACAAGAAATCGAAAAGGAAAATATATCCGTGCTGTAACGATCGTCGATGATATAATCGTGCTGCATGTAGCACGAATCACGTCACAGCTGTCGCGTAAGCCGAGCACACACTATATGTATATACATACATGTACGCGTTGAGATGCCACGTCAGTGGACGATAACAGCTGGACACTTGTTACGTTATGAGTTTTTGTGTATTCAGAAAATCGGTAAAGGTCATTGAACGTGTCGTTATGTTCTTTTTCTGCTCGAGATCACTGCAACGCGTGTTAAAAAGTAGTTTTGTGATAAACGTTTTTTTTTTCTACGTATAAGGAAATGCAAGGATTGCACCTTGGATGTTGAGTACACGTAAATTATTTCATTTTTTAAATATTTTTAACATTAAATATTTATCAATGAGTTATATGTATATTTTGATTTTTTATTTTAGTTTCGATTCTCTTACGATATTTGGTTAAACGTATTTTATTAAAATGAAAAACAAGGGAGAAAACTTTAGATGCATAAAAGTATAGGTATACGAAACAAATAAAAAAGATATATATATATATATATATATATA